>JAMYXO010002031.1:0-25890 GCA_033310375.1 Conus canariensis
ATTATTGTTCCCTATTGATTCCACCCTTCCCATTTTTACCCTTTCCTCTCTCTTTGTTCTTCTGTCCTCCCCCCCCCCCCCCCTCCCCATTTGTGTGTGTGCTTGTTTTTTTCCCTTCCTTAGTATTAGTCCATTATTATATTACTATATTAATATTATTGTTTATTTATTTCATTAATTATTATTATTTTTAATATATTTCTGTATCATGCTTTTATCATCAGTACCATCATTACCATTATGTCAAGGGAGTGAAACCTCTCACAAAAAGGCCTTAACGCTTAGAGGCAAAGGAATGTTGTACGTGGTAGAGAAATAGGTAATAGACCTATTAGCATACGCCTTACCTTGCGCACACGGTCGAACTGTGTCAAGGAGGACGAAGTTGTCAGTGACAGATGGCACTAAGGTAGTAAGGACTCTCCCGATTTCGAATCTTCCCGATAGTGAAAGGGGAGAGGGATGTAACCACTAGGACCTTGGAGTATGTAGTAGGTGCTAAATACTCAGTCAGCTGAGGTCGCTTTGTAAACGGTCATTGAGGAGCAGGAGTCTTGGGCTCGTTCAGATGGTATTGCCATGGGGCACTGTTTTGATGCTCTGTTAGGCTGGTTGAATGCGCGTGGACGTTGTTGTCATAGCCCTCTCTAGGATAATTACTGTGTTAAAATGGCCCTGAAGTCGGTGGGAATTTTCGATGTCCATCTGGTGCCATATGGTTGTTTGCTAATCAATTAGGTAGGGATGTGTGTAAATGCTGACGTGTGGAAGATGTAGCGAAAGGGGAATTCAGGGTACTTGTGAACAAGGTAGTGGAGAAGCAGCATGGACAAAGGCATGGCCCGAAGGGAAATCCTTTGTGTCCATCCCCCCATAAACTGAGTGAGAACAACGTGACAGGGAGAGGAGAATAACACCAAGAGAGAGAGAAGGACAGAGGAGAGGAGAGTGAGCAGGACAGAGAAAGGGTCGAGAGAAACGTGATCTGGGAGACAGAAGAGACGGCAAGGTCTTAGGGTAAAGGACAAGCTGGAAGAGAAAAGACTGAGTTTTTTAACCCAGAGGTGGGTGAAGGAGACGAAGAAGAGTTCTACGTCAAGATCCCAGAGACGACCACGAAGACCCAGTCCTGAAACCTGGAGCCAGCCAACCAAGGGCGTCACCATCAAGCAGTGCTGAAGAAAACTTGAAGAGACTTGTTCAAGAACTGTGGTGTGGTGTGAAAGCGTGGTTGTGTGTGTGAAAACCTGGCCAGGTAAGAAGCCATTTTATTATAACCCGGGATTAGGAAGTATCGATGTTTTATATTTTGATTATTCCATTTTGTGTAATTGGATTGTTCATGTTTGATTACAAGTATTATTGAAATTGTATTTCTTGTTCTCAGTCGTGTTAGGAAAGAAACGAATGTGTGACATCCCATTCCCAGAGAGAGGTGAATGTTCGGTGGGCGCATGAGTGTGCATATGCGTGTATGAGTGCAGAGATAACCTTGGTTGTTTTAACCCTGACTAATAATACATCAACTTAGTGCACTTAAGCAATACCATCACGATTTCCCCCGTCCTGGACACATTACCTTTACTATAATTGTTAGCATTATCATCATTAATAGGATTGTCAGTATTAATATTGCCATCACTACCATTAACATCACCATCGCCACTAAGACTGTTGCCACGGCGACCATGTTTGTTTAAAATCCTCAAACTCACTCTCCTTCCTCCCATACTACAAACTGCTCTCCAAATCCAGGCCTTCTTCACCTGTGGGCAAGTCTGCCAGCAGGTCTGAAGACCAAAATAGTCCAGTCCAACTTAGTAATAAATTCGCTGCATTAGATGCAGACGATGACTCGGAGATGACCTGATTTCTCTCCTATTCGTCCTTTGCACCATGGACAGTAAAATAATCCATTGGAATATCCGTGGCCTAAATTCAAACTTTGAGGAGCTGCAGCTTCTGTGTCGAACTATAAAACCTTACGTCGTGGCTCTTCAGGAAAACTAAAATTCAAAGCCAGAAGACCTTCACTCTTTCTGGCTTTAATATTCTTTCCAAAACCTGCACAACCACCCTCATTGGGACTATCTGGTGGTGTTGCCCTTCTTTTACATAAAACTTTGCTGTTTAGTCCTGTCGCTCCTGACTACCCCCCTTCAGGCTGTAGCTGCGAGAGTCACTCTCCACAAAACTATTACAATTTGCTCACTATATCTGCCACCTTCTGTCCGGTTTGTCGTCAGGATCTTGTCAGTCTGATCGGAGAACTTCCTCGACCTTTTTTGCTGTTGGGGTGACTTTAATGGACACAGTCCTCTCTGGGGCAGTGTCAGTTCGTCATCCAGAGGTCTGCTTCTTGAAGATGTCCTTTCCGACTTTGATTGTATTGTCTGAACGATGGATCTCCAACTTACCTCCACTCTTCCACAGGTTCACTTTCGTGTTTATTTGTCGATATGTGACCCCTCGCTGGTCCTGGGACTATGGATGGTCTGTCCATGACGATCTGCACGGAAGTGACCATTTCCCTGTTCTATTAAAACCCATACTAACTGAAACCGCCTCTGTCTCACAACATCTTAATTATAAGAAGACAAACGGGAAATCTTTTTGCAGGCAATATTTCAAAAGAATTCCAGGAAATTGATTTTCTTCAGAGTCCAGACCCTGCAGAATCTCTGACTAATACTGTGATAAACTGCTAAAACCTGTATTCCAATGTTTTCCCGACAAACTCCAACTGCCCAAAACACCCTGGTTTAATTCTGACTGCCAACAACATCTCGAACGTACGCAAACGGGCTCAGCGTCGGGCATACCAAAGACCTTCAGGTCCCAACGCTCGAACCCATCAGAACTCCGCGCCAAATCGAGACACACTTTCAAAATCAGTAAACGTCAGTCTTGGAGAAACTTCTGCTCCGGGCAGACATCTAAAACTTCAAAGAAAAAAGTCTGGAACATCATCAGAAAATCAAAGGGAAGAACACCAACCCCTCCATTCATCACCTGAAACTTGCCGATGCTCTGATAACTGACAAACAAGCTGTTGCCAATCTGTTGGCCTCCACCATCCAACAGAACTCCTCATCTTCAAATAAATCTGCAGCCTTTTTAAGAAAAACAAACAAATCAGAGAGAAATCTTCATACAATTTCACATCAGACAACTCTGAAAGCCTACAATCTTCCTTTTTCAATCAATGAACTGAAAACAGCTTTGCAAACCTGCAATGATTCTGCCCCCGGTCTGGATGACATACATTATCAGGTTTTGAAACATTTTCCTGAAAGTTGTCTCCAGACCCTTCTTCAAGTCTACAACCACATCTGGACCACAGGGTGCTTTCCGCCTCCTGGCGGAAAGCCCTGATCATTCCAATTCCTAAGCCTGGAAAAGTCCTTACCAACCCTTCAAACTATCGTCCAATAATAAAAGGTTCAGCGAGCACCTGCGTTCCATGCGGCTTGATTATGACAACCCTATGGGTCCCACTTCAACCAGCAGCACCATTGCGTTGTCCACGCCAAGTAGCAGCAGTGTGGCAGAACCAGTCGACAGGACTCTACAGGCTCTTTATGGAGTCTTCAGTGATTGCCCGTCTTGGCACTCGCACCCCATATGGCATGAACACAAGGGATTGAACTCGGCGGCTGACGTGCACCCCCCGTTTCTTCCCCCCCGCCTTTTTTTTTCCCCTCCCCCCCTTCCCCCCTCCCTTCTTCCCCCTTTTTCTTCCCCCCCCCTAGAACATTAAAAAAGGCATTTGGGTCACCCACCCCGCCAGCCCAACCGGGTGAAGCCCGGTTTTTGCTGTTGCTCCCCCGGCCCTTTTAAAAAATGCCTATTTTTTAGTTCTCTAATAGTAAAAAACTTTACAAAAATACATAAAGTGTAGGATTTTTTGTTTTTAAAAACTAATTTAGGGAAAAATTTTGAGATTTAAATTTTTGCTTAATCCTTCGTTTTTCTTTATCGTTTTAATAACATCATTTTCACGCATACATTTATCAAATGCGTTCCCGTCTTTCATGTGGAAAAAAAAATACAGTTTTTTAATTTTCTCAAATCTTTTAAAAATTTATTTTCTTAAAAAATTTTATTCCATCTGAAAGGATCAAAAGATTTTTTGTTTTTGGGCGGTTCCATGCTTTTTTTTTTGGCTTTTTATTTAGGGTGAGATTTTTTGGGATGCTTTGGTTTTTTTCGGGCGTTGTAATATTTTTTTTAATAATAACCACCCCCACAGCAATGGCCCCAAAAAAATGGTTAAATTAAAATCCAAATTTGGGTTTGAGGGTAAATTTGTGATTTACAGCTCTTAACATTTGGGGGTTTCGGGTTTTTTTTCTTTAGTTTTTAATTCTGTTTTGCAAACTTTAATTTTTTTGTTTGTTCCACTCGCTAATTTTTTTCCTGCTGCAACGCGCCCAGGATGAGGAGCTTTTACTGGTCACTTTCTCATCAATGTTTTCTGCTGATTTTCTGGCTCGGTCATTTTAAAGAAACAAAATCTATAGAATTAAAAGTAATTAATCCCATGATTAATGGGGATAAAATGTTCCAAATCTGTAATATAGATCACACCTAGAGACTCAATGACTTTGTTAAAACGGATCCTGGTTAAATCATACATAAAATCTTGTTCAGAATCAATGGGAGCAAATCTACTAATAGTTTATGTACAAACTAAGAACCGTTTCCCCCAAAACTTTTTACCATTCTTGACCCATTGCGCTTCATACCTTTTGGGTACTTTCAATGTCTTGTGCACATTTTAACGTTCTACGAAAAACTTTCCAAGGTACTGTTTTTTTTTCCAACCCGCCAAAGAATACACCTTTCCTTTTGGGGCAAATACTTGGTCATCAACTGATCATTTGAATTTAGAAAAAAATCATCGCAGTTCTGTTTTATTTAAGAATAAAATTTTTTATTTTAAAAAAGACACCGAAAAAATTACTAAAACCTTGTATACCATTCTCTTTATTGAGCCTAATTAATACCAATTTTTTAAACCCGTTTAAAAAAAAAACCACAGATCTTGCAAACAACTTTGAAACCCAAAAACTGATTGCTTTTTACAGCTTCATTTCTACGAAAATTTTCTATTAAGCAAGGAATAATCCAGAAAATTAAAATTAAAAAAAAAAAATCATTTTTAAAAAAAGGTTCACTCGTAAAGATTGTGGCCTGTGTTAATGCCTTCTTTTTCAAGAATTTCCATTTTGAAACTCGGGGTGACGCAAGAAAAAAACATAAAAAAGCTTGGGCAAAACCCACACAACCGTATGAAAAGCAGAAAGACTTAAATTTTTAACGATGAACTGAAAAAACAGGGCACACTTACCTTTTTAAAGATTGATCAAGCAAAAAAAATTTTTCTTGTACAGGGAGCCAACGAACTTGCCTCCACCAAATTCACTTTTTATCAACCATCAAAAAACAAAAGATCAAAAAAAATGTTTATTCCTTTGGATGACCGTTGTTATTTTTTGCCATAAAAATGGCAATAAAAAAAGAAAAAATCAAAACCCCCAAAAAGGAATTTGGGGGGAAAAAACCAATTTAAAAAACTAAGCCAACCGGGATCATGAACAAACCAAAAAGGGGACAAACAAACGATTTGGCAAATTTATTTCCGCCCTAAAAAAAAAAACCACCTTTTTTAAAAATCCAACACACCCTCAAAACTTTATATTTACCCCATAACATTAACAAAAAGTTTAATACCATACAGTCTTTTCATAGCTTCAAAATACAAAATGCGGGCCATTAAAAACAAAAAGGTGCTTCCGTTGCCGCCTTTACAACTAAATAACGAGACCCTTAAATTTGCAGATTCAATCGAGATGAAAAAATTTAAAGGCAAAAGTGAATCAATATTGTTAAACATAGAGTCCATTAAAGGGATTCGGGTGTTCAAGATACGGGTTTGGTTGAAATTTTTAAAACAGTTATCTGAAAGACTTTTCTCACCAGTATCACAGAGAGTGAATTGACAATTCTGAAACACGAAGGGTTAGAAGGCGCCTCAGTTTTGGCGAAATAATAATAAAGAATTTAAAGGTCTAAAACCAGTACAAGCAATCAGAAAACAACAATAATTTTTGTTGAGAGACTTCATCAAGCAAACTATTCCAATTTGGTTTGAAAGTGAGATACCTTTATTCGCCGGGAGAAGCGGAGGGGACACTCGCATCAGGGCAACAGATCCAGTTTGGAGTGTTGATCCATATGAGATAAAAAAAATTGTGGAAATGAATCCGCCCGTGTATTATTTACGAGAAACTGACACAACAAAACGGACCAGCCCCGAAGATCTTTTGTGAAGGAAGAACTGCAGATAATCCCTCAGACACCAGTTCCAGTCGTTAATTATTTTTTAATTTAAATTAAAATGGCGGAAGAATGGAAAAGGAAGAATCTTACGTAAAATGGCACTGGAAGCAAGAATGGTGAAGGAAGAGTCCTTAGAAATAATCGAAAATATTGATTATAATCTATGCTATTGAACATATTTAAGAAGGATTGATCATGTCATGCCAGACAAACCCAATTTTGATTGGGAGCAAGAATATATTAAAAAGATAAAAAAATTCGAGCAGCATTTAGGCAAAGGATAATTAATTTGGTTGAATTGGTTGTGATATAGTTAAGCTTAAGAACTGTTTTAATTTACGAAAATACAATTTGGGTTTAAAATGGAAGCTCAAGGGAAATGGCAGAAAGGCAAAGGAAAAGTCTTTAAAATTAATGCAGATTTATTTGAGTATCAGTATATCTAAGAAGTATTTGAGAAGATGACTCCTGGCTAGAACAATCGCCAGACAATCGCTTTAAACACCAAAGTTTTTATTTTGATTTATGGAAATGAATATTGTGAAATGACAAAAAAAATTAAAGCACATCTAGCATTAATAAATAATATTAATTTTGCTAAATTAGATGATGATATATATTGAACGTGCGATTGCTGAAAATATAAGCTGAGACATATGATTATACTATTCTCCAGTGCCAATTGCATATGAAAACTCTGGATTAACAAATACTCTTTTTGTGTTAGTGCGGTCAAGAGACCGTTTTGTTACAACTGTTGTGTTAATTCATGCAGATTAGATCGCAGCTTGTAAAATTGTCATGATGAAAAGTCTTATTGCCAAACAATGTTCTTTGTAGTTGTCATGGGGTTTTGCTTGACTGCAACAACTACCGAGTATTCCCTTTGCTTTTTTAACAACTTTTTTTTGGTTGAAAGATGTACATTTTCGACCTCAAACCAACAAACTCTTGATCACTCTCCAGATAATTATCCTTATCTTACCTAAACACTTCTTATTACTCTGAATGCAAAGGCGAATCTTTAGGGTAATCAGATGTGTCGTACCATCCGCATGCCTTTTGCTACTTCTAATTCCATGTCTTTGTAAAAATCTTCAGTAGGGATGTCGATTACAAGGAATCTGTATCTGTGTACAGAACTCTGGACTCGGATCAAGGGTTTAAGTAGTCTAAAGAAATTCTAACATCAAAAGTTCGACAGCTCTAAAACAGTAAACCCAATAAAAACGGTTTGTCCAATTTGACTTTCTTTTTTTTCATCATTATGCCAAAAAGCTGATCATGAAATCTTCTGAAGTCCTGATAATTAGGTTTTGAACACAGTTAATTGCTCGTTTTCTCTGGTGACCAATCTAACATCTTTCGTTGTGCGGATTTTCCATAGTCTTTCCAAAACAGTGTTTTTCATCAACTTGAAAAAGTTTTTTGAAGCATCTGGGATTTAGTTCTGGATCAGTGTTCTTCATGATGTATGGTTTCATGAACTGTTTTGATCAAAAGCAATAATACGATGAACGCTGTCAACTTTAACCATGTCTTAAATAAAATTGAAGAAGTCTGTAATGACAGACATAATTTTTTTTGTACGAAGAATTAGGCACAGTTTAGGCGTTCTGTCATTGCACTTTAGACTTTCTGCCCCTAATGGATAGTCATTATGGTAATCATGAAGTTCATGAGGATATTCTAAATCAACTTCTAGAATGAGACCTCTTTTACGATCAGCTTCTAGAGTAGGTAGCCATTTTAAAAACTTTTGAATGTCTTTTACACCTCTGTGTACATTTTAAAGTTGCGTAATGGAAGTGATTGACCCATTGCCCATCCATACAGATTGTTTGCATCTAAATACATAAGATAGTTAGACTTTTACTTGGATCATAGTCGTCCAAGTATTTGTTGTTTGCTTTACAGTAATGGTGCGACGCCATACTGAATTCCCCACGCAATCCGTTTTCAATCATCTGAAGCTTGGCAGGTCAGACAAAATCAATTTGTACTCCAGTAAATTTTAAGAAAGCGTCCCAGCTCATCCCAGGCGCAGAAATATAATGGCAGGGATCCAGGCTGTAATGTTTCATGCAGGTCTTCTGTAATTTTCAAAGACGTCCGCCAACAAACAGGTATCCGCCATTAAATAGGAATCATGATAGTCTCCCATCGTTTTACACTCTAACTTCTGCCACGCTCTTGAGCATGGGTAATCAGAATCACTGATGTCCTTTCCTCTAAGACTAGAAAGAACGCGCCTTTAGGCGGAAGGATCTTCGGTCAAACCTTTCCCAACTGTTCATGTACTCATAAGGGTAAACCCCTTTCTAACAAGAGTTGGGTCAAAATATTCTTCTGTTATTGGGCAGGACTTTAAGGACCATAGCCAGTGACTCTAATACCCATCAGGTGTTGCATAGAGTCATAAAAAGATAAATTATTTAAAGTGAAACCATGTACTTTTCTGATGACTGCGCAATGCATGACACCCTGAAATCGCTAGTTACTGCTTGCATTATAAGGTGAGAGTCGTAACCTCGCAAGTTGTGAAAGAATATGGAAGTCTCCAAGTCCTAGGTCAAACTTTAGTTGAAGATTGCATTGTTATGGCTGCTCCTCTAAACTTTCCGCTAATGTGATCATGGTCTCTTACTGTTGGATTTAAACTTTAGGTGTTAGCTCTAAACCACAAATCCAACAGTGAGTGGCTGAGTCATAGCGATCTTGATCTTCGGGGGTCATCTTAAGATCGGATAAGAATAGATTATTAGAAACAGGCATTACGAACTTCTTGCATGGTTTTAAGAAATGTTTGCTGCATGTGGTCCTCTGTATAATTCTGGCTTTGAATGTTCACCATCTCGACCTGACAACATAAAGGCAAATGAACAAATCTGGTGGTTATTCATTATAACTGTTTTTGGTAAATGTTTTGGAGCTGGTCCTTCATAAGGAACAATAAGCGATTCAAAGTCTGCGTAAACAACATATGGAGACCTCTGGAGTTTTGTAATTCTTAAAACTAACCTTACTGCCTTCTCTTGGCATAATTAGTTCTGTATTGCAGTCAATGGACTGAGACAATGTTTTACCATGTTCCTCGCAGCTTGAACGGACGGAATTCTTGTTAAACATTTTCTACAAAATTCTTGTTTGCTATGTTGTTTTGTAGTATGCACTAGTAATCTACTCATTGTGCGTATTAGAGTGTAGTGCAACCCATTAAGGCTTTGCATTAGGAGTAAGTCTACATGATTTCTTGGTTGGTTCGCCTATTGTGGACTGTTCTTGACACTCTAAATTGGCAGAAGGTTGGTTTCTTCAGACCATGGTATACGTTAAACAGTTATTGGGGTGATTTGTTTTTCAAACTGATCAATTTTGTCTACAGCCTAGGAAATTCAAGGCCGTTAAAGTTAAGATCATTGGCCCACTGTAAATAGTTAGATACTCTCTCTGCATTTTTGGCAACGTGATGCAGCCTAGCAAGAACGCACCACATAAAACTTTGTCGTCTGAATTTTTTATGTTCAAAACTGCTTTCTTTGCAACTAATGTTGGAGGCAGTGGAATGTAAGACTTGCCTACAATCGGCTCATACTTAGCCTGTCTTAATCTGATGTCTAGGACTTCACCTCTGACCAACCAGAGCCTCTCATTTTAGCTGCTTCAGAGGCTTCATTAAACTGTGTAAGAAGTTGATCTGCCCAACCGGGTGTTAAGTCATTATAAGAAAGAATAGTCTGCTGTTAGTTGAGACCCAGACTTCTAGATTTTCTTCGTTTATTGTTATATAGTCGATTAAAACAAACTACCTTACTTTAACTGGAGGGTTTATTGTTAGTTTACTTGGAACTTGAGAAATAGCATGTACAACGCTTGCCTGACGTTTGTTGGATCAATAACTTCTAAAACGACCTCATTTAAAGCTTTTGACAAACGCTCTTCCTCTCATTGCATCTAACCAAGAGTCAAAACTGTCATATATCTTATCCATGTGAGCTTCTTTTCTAACTCAAAATATTTATTTAAATTATAAAAAAAATACTTAATCAGAATCAATATCAACGTGTCTTTTTGTGCTTGGACTCATAAACTAAAGTATAAACGCCCTTTGGTGTTGTTAATGTGAGCTGTTTAGAACAGAGTTTAATGTTTCGTTTACTTTTTTTAAACATTCCTTTTTTTATCTGGTCGGTGTCTGGCTGTTGAGAAAAAGTGCCCTTGCTTTTTTGAAGATCAACTTTTGTCTTTTGTAGTCCTCAAAATCAGCCTGTAGGCGACTAAATTCTTCATCCGTGATGTTCGAGTCGGCAAGTGCTTTATTTATTGTCAGTTTGAAGGAACTAAGTTTAGCTGTTATTAGTTGAACCATAGCTGTGTGCTTTTGGAGTTTAGCTTTTATTTTTTTGCTGACAGCACTTCAGCTAATGAACACAGGCCAAGAGTTAAAGACAAACCACCTAGAGGTAAAGCTGCGGCGCACCTACGCCTGTTGCTAAGAGACCTACACTTGTTCCTGCTGATAGAGCACTAGCGATCGATGCTCCAGTATTAACATATGTAACAGCATTAAAGCAGCAGAATACCTTCGTTTGGTTTTACTGTATTTTGAAAGGTCCTGCTCTAGTTGGGTTTGCATTTGTGTTATGTTTGTTAATCTGAAAGTTTTTATGTCTACAGCAACAGATTCTCTCTTTGGGCACTTTTGGATAAACCTGAACAGACATGCTTTTTAAAAAATAAAAATAATTTAGTATTGGATATCTTTTAATCTGTTATCTTTAATATTCAGCTGCGCATCATATATTAAAAACAAATATACATTAAGTGGTTTATCACTCTCTTTTTCTTTATCAATTTGAATGTTTATTACGTCTTTAACTGTTCTCCACTCCCATGCAACTGATTATCTCTGTGACCTTAGGTCAATCCATAAACCGTATTTCGTTGTTAAATATCATCAAGTCTAACACTGTGAAGGTGTAGATCTTTAGACACAAGGTCTACTGTTGGACTTTTAGACCTCCCGCCTCCAAACAATTTTCTTATTTCATCAAAATGATGATAAGGTTTAAGCCCGCTACCGTAGACTTGGTTAGGACTACCCTCAATTGAACATTGTACTTTGTTATTTTAGGATTATAAACTTTTCAGTTTGTCTTTCGTATGGTTCTTCATCTTCACCAGCAATAAAATACTTTAAGGGATCTTGCTGCGGACTAAAACTAAAAATTCCATATAGTGTCTGCCTGCTTTTAGGATATTTAGTATGATGAATCACTCTTTCGTAATATTTGCTAATCTGACTGATATTGTTGCTCAATCAGCCTTGCTAAGTTAGGGTTGCTAACAATGTCAAACTCTAACGAGATGTCGAAAATGCTGTACTTGGAATCAGTGTCTGTAGATTTAATGACACGTTTGTATTCATTAAAAGTTAGTTCAATATGACAATCTGTCTTTTAATGCTCCTTGAAAGTATGGCGCATGCGGCTTTAAAACTCAAAATCAAGGGGATGAAAAGCGATTTCCATACGCAAATTACAGCTTCGAGGCTTGTTCCGTCTTTAGCATCTTCGGCGTCTATTCTGTGTTTTAGTGCTTCATATTTTCGATTCCTTGAAACGCAGGTCAGCCCTTTCATTCGCGGTTAGCCATAGATCACAATAGATTAGAAATATGTCTGCATTGTGTAAAGAAAATATTTTTTGCCCTCAAGTTTTATAGAAATTTTCTTAACGATTGCCCGTCCCAATTCTGACACTGTCCTGTTTGGGTCTGTTGCTGATCAAGTTCTATTTTGAAAGTAAGCCGTGCAGATCCCGGCACAATCACTTCATCTGCTCCTAGGTCTGGAAATTAACAGTAAGAATTTGATCTGAATCAATAGTAGATGGATTATTTGGAACAATAATATTCTGTTTATTTCCCTTCACGCCAAAGGGCTCTTTCAGTCTTCTATGCGGGTCAAGAATCGAGCCATATGCTTGTGACATTTTTTTATAAAACAAAATAAAAAGTTAATTATTTAAAAACATGGCAGAAGAAGATTATGATGTTTTGATCCTGGAGACGACATGAGTGAAATGACTCCTTTGACACATCCATTACAATCATTGCGGCGTGAATTAACAAAGTAGGTCAAATCATTTTATCAAAGTTTAGGCCAAGAACCTCCCGAATTTATAGACCCTAATGATTTTGAAACAAAAGATGACCATTTGTTTTTTAAAAACGAGCAAGGACAACTTGTTCAGCTTACAACTAAACCAGACTCATCAAGTTTTTAAAAAAGAGTACAATTAGACAAAGGCTCAGTGTGAGCGACAAAATCGCCTTGGCATTACTAAACCAAAATTAGATAGGGAAGCAGTTGCTAAACTTCAAAACACACACTAAAGAACTCCCAACAGAAACCAAATAC
The DNA here is from genome assembly GCA_033310375.1 of Conus canariensis. Lineage (NCBI taxonomy): Eukaryota > Metazoa > Mollusca > Gastropoda > Neogastropoda > Conidae > Conus > Conus canariensis. Next base: position 12,767 of record JAMYXO010002031.1, read on the forward strand.
AAAACATGGAACTTAAAGATTTAAGCCCAACAGCAGACAAATAATGAAGCAGAAACCAGTTTTTCAGAAGAACAGTATTAAAAACTATGCACGATCCGCCGCTACCTATGAGAGAAATAACGGCCCTTGATCATGCTTTGAGAAGCATCAGAGGCGAATTACAAAACAATTTAGCAAAACTGGGTGAACTAGATGAGCATATAAAAAGAGAAAAAGAAAAACTAGTTGAGGCTGATGACCACAACTTAGGACCTGGTGTTAAAGAAAGAATAACACAAAGACTAAAAGATCTTGAACAAGAGATCAGCAAGACTAGAAGTGCTGTCTACTAACCGAGAACAATTACGAACTCAAGTGAGCAGAATAAGAGAAACTATCCAAAGAATTTTATATGAGACACAACGTTAGCAGAACGAATAAGAACACTGTTTAGAGAGCAAGGTGTCAATTAGCAAGTGTTATAACAGCCTTAGGATTTGCAATAAGTACACTGGTGTTGGCTATTACAGGCGGTGGTGGTGGGGGAGCAGTGCCACCAGGCCCGCCAACTCGTGTCAGATAAATCATGGGTAAAAAACAACTCGATCACCTTGCAAATTACTAAAAAAAATTAGCAGTAAAGCAATAGATTCTTTGCCTGGTATAATAGGGAGGGATCGTTAGCTGGCTTTTGTCTGCCGCAAGTAAAGTAGTTGGCTTTATGGCTGAGCACTTATGGGCATTAGTTGTCTTAATAGTTGGGTTACTCTTTTAGTAAGATAAAGACCAAGTAATCCTAGGGCAGTTAATCCAATAACAAGTGCCGTCTTTTCATATTCATGGTCATCACGAACAAAGTCCGCGTCTTCAATGGCCTTTGGGCTTTGGGCCTTGGGGATTGGATGACTTAATCTTGGGGGCCATCTTGTTTTTTTATTGTTTGTAATATTACTGGCTCAGAATTTATGTCGTTTTTGTCCAACCTTTCGTTCATTCTGCAACAAGGATTTCATTGTTTAGTTTATTATTGTTCCTACCTGAAGCCTGAGGTCAGAAGGTAGCATGTATAAACCAGTGCCGACAGCAAAGTCTACTTTCGATCTTGCAAATTGTAAAACATTTTGGTACCTTTTAATACTTGAAGGCAAATCAATTGCAGAATTAATGGGTCCTCTAAATTTGCTAAATACTGTTTTTGGGCATCAAAGCCAGTAGAAGGATCAGTTATGTTAGATCTTGCCTGTGCTTGCGAACCTAGCAAACACCAAACATAAGTACGAATAGAGTCGTTTATTCGTTCTATTCCGCTCTAGTTAGGCCCTTAGAAGTATCCAAAATAAATGTTGTCCATGCTGTTTTATGCTCTTGCTCTATGGACCCGAGGTGAACAGTTGTGCCTGAAGAGAAAGATGTGTAAGGAGGATTCCAATCATAGTTATACTTTCTGTGCACGCCCCAAAAATAAAGGGTGCCTAAACCATGATTAAGATCCAACTTTTGTCTAAGTCTGTCTTTGGGTCAATATCAAATTCGTTACAGATCCTTTCAAAGCCTTGTAATCTATTCTGTTGCTGAATGGATTAAACGTTTTGTCATTTGGTAATGGCGCTTGCAGTTCAGATAAATACGTCTGAAGGTGTAATAAAAATGAAATCTATACACTGACCTCACCAAAGGATCAGGATGATTTAAATGATCAGCATACGACACTCCACACCCAGTTGATGCACAAAACACAAGCAAAGTTTAATGGTTTGATAAAACTGCATCGGATGACTGAACCACACTTTCGGGATGTAGTCTTTTTTAATAGGAGGGTTAAGATATCTGTTAATGGAGTACTAACCTTTACTTGAAAGGCGTCAGATGAGTCACAGAAATGTCAAGGGTGTCAGTTGTTATATTTTTAAGATTGTAGTGCGGCCACACAGAATATTTTGCATTAGTATATTTGAATGCACTCATTTTTAAATTGTTTTAAAAATGTTGTAACAATAACAAACTCAAGACAGTCCTTCGTTTTTAGAATATGCTATGATAATAACTGCGGAACCCAAAGGGTCGCACTCCATGAAATTTTTTACAAAGTCGTATGGTTTAATATAACTGAATCCCAAAGGAGAATAATAAGATTAAAAAATTGTAATAGAGGAAATTAGTTAGCCAGTTAACCATACCTGATGGTTATTACGGGTTTTGCTCGCTAAAAGAAGCAATGAGTAACTTCGACATTACTCTCAAACTTAACAATGCAAATTTGAAAATAATGTTGACATTCAAACCTGAAGAAGAAGTAGGTTACTTTTTGATGGAGAGCTAGCTAAAATGTTAGGCTTTGCAACTGACAATCATGGTTTAGAGTTACACAGACAAAACTACTTATGAGGGAGAATATCCGCTCGATCTTGCATTACATTCATTACTCTATGTTCATTTGGACGAGCTGAGCACTGATGAAAACTTATATGATGGAAGGCCCTCAACTGTTTTAAGAGCTCTTCCATCAGGGAAAGCTGCATATTGCGATTATGAAATTATACAATTCCCTAATTTACAGTTTAAAAGATTAGCTTGTGGGAGGGTCAGATCATTTAATATAAAGATCACAGATAAAACAGGGAAAGTCGTAAATGTGATAACCTGCACATTGTTTTAGAAATAAATAATACGTTGTTTTAAAAAATGTCACGTGGACCAGAGAATCAGGAGGTTACATTAGCGCCTGAGAGGTGTGTAACTTTAGAATTAAAAGACCTTGCTGACGTTGAGGACTTTGAACAAAACGGTGAGATAGGCACTTTGTATGGTTTTGAGTACACTAAGATGGTTATTATAAACGCAAAGAGGTTAGCGACAACAAAAGGTTTCCTAAACTAGAACAACTACGCAATGTAGAAGCAATAATGCGGGTCAGTATGAATATAAAATAGTTCGAAAAACTGACACAAATGGCACTTAGAACCATATTTAGAATGGGACATAAAATTTGAATTCGTAAGCCCATTTACATTTTTGACCGTCAAAAAAGTTTCAGAAAAGCATTGAACTCTGGCCCTTTACATGTAAGTCTTATGCCAGAGGACAATAGTCCCGGGAAAAAGATCGAAAAAGAAGTTGGGAGCAAACAGTACATCCTCCACAGAAGAGAAACAGTTTTGAAGGGAAACTACTACAAAAATACAGTTCTTTCCACACACGTTATTAGGAGACCTTTTACAATAATACTTGAAATTTCTGTCTTAAAAGATGTGGGGAGGAATGGAGCTGTGGTGTCAGTGACAACCTATGGAAGGAATTCTTATTAGCTGGCAAACCCTTTGACGTTGACAATCTTAAAGTTACTGTTGTTTCGTCACGATGGTGAAAATTTTAAGGTCGTACAACAAGCAACAAAATCAAGTTAGTCTTAATGAAACAATCTGACCAAAACTGAGTTGGATTAATCTGACACATTTAGACCTTATAAGATTTTTATTGTACTGATCAAATTTTGACGGATAGTATGATAACAACACTAACTGGTGTAAATTAAATTCTGTTATAAAACTATGGAGCAGAACGACTTGTGTCAATGCCGATGTAAAACTTTATGATAAAAACCCCCCATTGTTCATTGATTGTGGACAGACTGGTTTTTGGAAAAACAATATTTGTCCTCGACCTATTACAAAACAGTTTATCGTTATAATTTTGATCATATAGTAATTTTCTGTCCAACACTCAAATGGAACAAAGCATATCACGACAGAAGGTTTTATATGGGCAGATGATGAAAACTATTTAGTTGATCCTAGCAATAAACTGAGTGAGTGTTTAGAACACTTTTTTAGGCAGTTTGAGGGAACGCAGACACTATTTATTTTAGATGACTGTTCGGCAGAGGAGACATAGTTAAAAAAAGAAAAAAACTTTTTCAAAACTGGCTTCAGTGGAAGACATGCTGGGATAAGTGTGTGGATTTTATGCCAGAAATATAACTCAGTTTAAAAGACTTAAGAGAACAATTAAAGACTGTAGTTTTATTTCACATGAAAGACAGAGACGCATTTGATGAATGTATGCGTGAAATTGATGTTATTGAAGACGAAACAAGAAAAATGAAGGATTAAGCAAAAACTTAAGTCTCAAAAGTTTTCTAAATTAGTGTTAAAACAGATAATCCTACACATTATGTATGTTTGTAAAGTGTTTACTATTAGAGAACTATAAAATAGGCATTCTGGGTAAGCCGGCGGAGCAACAGCGAAACCGGCTTCAGCCGGTTGGGCTGGCGGAGGTGGGTGAGCCAGAATGCCCATTTTATAGTTCTCTCAGCGCTCTGTAAGCTGATGGAAAAGATGGTCAACTCCGTTGATGTGGAAGCTGGAAACTGATGGCCTTTTGGCCAGTGAACAGTGCGGGTTCCCCGGAAGTACCACTCGACAGTTGACCATTTAGTCCGTCTGGAAACCACCATCCGCAACGCTTTGTCAATAAGCAGCATGTGGTCGCTGTCTTTTTTGACCTAGAAAAAAGTGTATGACACTACGTGGAAATCAGGAATCCTTATGGACCTGCACAGACTTGGTTTTCGTGGTCACCTGCCTCTGTTTATTCAAAACTTTCTGGCTGATCGACAGTTTCCAGGTGCTGTTGGCACCACACCTCTCTGACATCCATGGGCAGGGGTTGGGTGTACCTCAAGGGAGCATCGTTTCTCCTGCCCTTTTCAGCATTAAAATCAACGACATTGTGAAATCAGTAAGCAGAGCTCTTTAGTCCTCGCGTTCGTTGACGACTTCGCGCTGTACGCAGTTGGAGCTTCTTACACCACGTACAGCGTCGACTCCAACTTTGTGTCAACAAAATCCAACAGTGGGCCGAGGAAAACGGTTTTACCTTCTCACGTACCAAAACTCAGTTAATCCATTTCCACAATTTTCGTCAATTCTTTGCTGATCCTGAAATTCGTCGGACAAGTCCACCATTCCAGCTGTAAAAGAAGCCAAATTTCTTGGGGTTTTTGATCAAAAACTCAACTTCTCTGCCACATTAAAACCTCAAAAACTCTTGCCAGAAAGCTCTGAATATTCTGCGGGTCGTAGCGCACACTGACTGGGCGCTGATAAGAAACTTTGCTGCACCTCTACAGAGCCTTGGTCCGTTCCAACTGGACAATGGTTGTGCTGTGTACGGCTCTGCAAGACCGTCCTTTCCTAAAACTCTTGGACCCTATCCACCATCAAGGGCTTCGCTCTGTCTTGGAGCATTCCGCACCACCCCTGTGTACAGCCTGTATGCAGAGGCAGGTGAACCCCACTGTCCAACCGCAGGCTGAAACTGTCTTTTGAAATTTTGTCAGGAAGAGCGCTCTGGGGGATTTAAAAGAAATTATCTGGTACATTTTTTGTCATGGGACAGAAATTTTACCCTTACACCCGTGGTGTTGTCAGAGGCAATCGTTCTGAAAGTGAGTGCTTTTTCAGAGCACGCAGTTGTGTGACTGTCTTTTCTTGTCAGACTGCAAGAAGACAGCCTGGAGAGGGATGGGCTCTGTTAGTTTTGCCTGGCTTGGTTTTCCGGCTAGTAGGCGATTTCAGGTCAGGGAAAGTCTCATTCCCCCTGAGTGTAATTTGTAAATACAGCACCAAGTGGGTAGTGTAGACTAGGTGTCTACGGGGCTGAAAAGTAAGTGTTAAATTCGCTTATAATTTCACCAGGCAGTGGGACTGGAAGATTTAAGAGTATATTTTTCATTCTTTAAATTTGCGCTTTAAGTTTTGCTTTGATGTTCATTGTATCTAGTCTACATATTGTGTTTTTTCCTAAAATGCATATAAACGTTGATAACGTCATAAACCTGTTTAGGTTTATAAAGTTAATTGTCTTTGTAAATTGTTAACTGCATTTGAACAGAGATGACTTTCATCTTGCTTTTCTAACGATCTTTAAACAAACTATTTTGAAATCATAAACTTGGAGTTTAACTGCTAAATGGTTGGAGAGAGGTTTTAAAAGGTTTTTGTATCTTACATTAGGTTCTATTTTCCAGAGACACTTTAGAAGGCCTGATCTCTGACGAAGGAAAAATGCCAGAACTACCTCCAAGAAGAATTTCTGGAGCTTCATCAAAGCTAGAAGGACAGAAGGAGTGGGCGTCTCTCCACTCAAAAAAGCTGGGAAACTTGTCTCCGACCCCAAGGAGCAAGCACGATCCTGAACACCCAGTTCCACTCTGTATTCAGCCCCAAAGACACCATTACAGCTGAGGAGTTTGAACAGCGGTGCCCCCCTGGACCAAAACTTCCCGACTACCCAGCATGGGGTTGACATCAACATCACGGAAGACGGCGTGAAGAAACTTTCTGCTCAACCTTGACCCAAATAAAGCCTGTGGCCCAGATGGCATTACCCCCAGACTTTGAAGATGGTTGCAGAGGAATCACCCAGCCCTCACCCTGCTTTACCGCATTCATACTCCTCTGGACCCCGCCGCAGGACGGAAAATGCCAACTCACACCTCTCAAGAAGGAAAAGATATAACGCAGCCCAAACACCTCCCATCCTCCCTCAACCTGCTTTGCCTGCAAGCTGAATGGAACATTATTCAAACCGCCACATCATGTCCCATTTTTTGGAGAACAAAAGAAGGATTCCTGTCCAGGCAGCCACGGCTTTCGACGCGGACGGTCATGTGAGACTCAACTCCTAAGGGGATGGGGGACGAAGCGACCAGAGAGATCGAGAAGGGGAAACCAGGAGGACACTATCGTCCTCGACTCTCAAAGGCCTTCGACAAAGTTAGCCATACCCTACTGTCCACAAACTACGTCGTTACGGCAAACGTAGGCTGCAAACCCAAAGCCTGGATTAAGGACTTCCTTGCAGACAGACAGCAGCTGGGGGTGGTGGGGGGAACAAGATCTGATTTTCTACCTGTAGAATCCGGTGTCCCTCAAAGGCTCGGTCCTGGGGCCGAGTCTTTTCTTCTAATATAAATGACCTTCCTGATGGCATCAGTCCCAAAGTCCGCCTATTTGCCGACGATACCATGGCAGCAAGACCATCACGAAGAAAAAAGATGAGAGAGTGCTGCAAGAAGACCTACACTCCCTTACCACCTGGGGGGAGAAGTGGTCTATCGAGTTTCCATCCACAGAAGTGCTCAACGCTGAGAGTTTCTCGGAAGCGGGAAAAAGATTGCCCCTGGTATGAGCTACATGGCCAAATATCGAAAACGTCAACACAACTAAAAATCTTGGTGTCAACATCCAGTACAATATGCAGTGGGAATCTCACATTGACTCCACACGAAGAAAGCCAGCAAGACCCTAGGCTTTGTCCGGCGCAACCTCAAGATCGGCAACAAGAAAACAAAGGAAAACTGCGTATAAAGCCCTTGTTTTGCCCGCGTTTTTGAGTAACGCAGCCACCGTCTGGATCCCTACATTGCAAACGAGATTGAGGCCCTCGAAAGATCCAACGAAGAGCAGCAAGATGGGTGTCAAATCGCCACCCGCCAAACATCATGCGTTCCCACTCCATCCCTGACTCTCTTAATTGGCCTTCCCTACAACAGCGTCGTTTAAAAAAGCCCGCTTGGAGATGTTTTATAAATTCCATCCCCGGACTCATCTCCATCAACTCCACGTACCTGCCCAACCATCTGACAGCAGGCTGAGCTCGAGGATCAACAATGACCAGAGCTACGACATTCCAAAATGCACGGCGCGGTACAGGCAATGACGTTCTTTCCAAGGACCATATCAGAATGGAACAAGTTGCCTCAGGAGGTTGTGACAGCTGAGTCACTGGACTGCTTCAAGTCCAGGCTGGCCTCCCATCTTTAGAACCTGAAACAACCACCCACCCACCCCTTCTCCATTACCCCCAACCCCCTTGCCCTCCTCTTTTTTTTTTTTTTTTTTTTCAACAAATCCTCACAACAGCGCAATCTTCGGCAATCTCCCCAAAAAGACAAAACCATCAGCAAAATGATGTTGGTTGTACAACGGAAGAAGAAAAAAGAAGAAGTTCCGGGGAAATGCCTGGCTTTTGTGAGCGAGGAAGGATATCCAAACGTATCTCCCTGTGACGCAGGATGGGGTGTGTTGTGATGGAGGTGAAGTGCTGCAGTGTGCCAGTCGAGTGCGACACGTCGCTGCAAAACAAGTAGAGTGTAAGGGTGAAAGAGTTTTGAGTAAATGTGAAAGTGTTGTGTAGTTTGTGTTTGGTTGATCTTGTTTATTTCTTATGTCTTTGAGTATTTGTAAATAGTAAAGGAAGGAGGGATTTGCTAAATTCATGTGTATGTATCTGTTGAGCACCTTTTGAGAAGAGTGAGTGGATTGCGTGAACTTGACAAATTACATATCAGACTGTTCTCGGAAACCGGAAAACCCTGCCTATGACTGTGTCTTTGACCCTCAGTTTCAAAGCAAATTCGAAAACAACCCTAACTGTATTCCACCGTTTGGTCTTCGTATGCAGCCTCACGCGCGGAATGCAGGTCAAGACCCAGGAGTTGTGTCCGATTTTCCAAGTTTCCAGATGAGCCTCCATGGACCTTTTTTTACACCAGAGATTCGTTTTGATTTTTTCAGCTTTTTGGGGGCAGGGGGGGCTGATGTGCAAAATGTTCCTTTTGGATGTCTGACGATGCGGAGTTCTTCACGGATCCTCTCATAGTTTGGTATTGAGTTGGTATAGGAACATTGGTGGGAAGGTTCACTTTTGCTTTCCTGCCAGTCATGATTTCAATAGGGCTTGGAAGGTTTGCTGATAGGGGGTTGTCTTGAGGCAAAGCAGTGCAAGGTCAGGGTCAGTTTTGGCTTCAAGAGATTTGGTCAGTGGGCTTTCACTGTCCTGACATGACGCTCGATAACCCATTGGATCTTGGGGATCGTGGCGAAGATGTAACGTGTACAAAGTTCCACTGTTTTGCGAAACGGGCAGATGTCTCAGCACTGAATTGTGGACCATTGTCACTTGTGAATTTTGATGGAATCCCATGCTCCGCAAAGACTGCTCATAGCGTTCACTACTACACTGCTCCCCATTTCACGTCCAAGTTTGCGGACTGTGAAGTATATGCTGAAGTAGTCTGCAATCAAAAGGTATTCTGATCCCCCAAAGAAAAAGAGATCTGTTTCCCCAGTTCCATGGTTGCTGGGGGACTTCAAGTGGGTGCAATTCCTCCTTCTGCTGAGATGGCTGATGTTCCGGCATTTGAACATCTTGATGAGGGACTCAATGTCTTTGGGTTTATGTTGGGCCAAATAAACGGAATCTTTGGCTCTGAGGATGGTCTTTTCTATGCCCTGATGCGCATAGTGGAGCGATCAAGAATAACCTTTTTTTTCTGACACTTGGGATGACTACTCTTGATCCTTTCAGAATGATTCCCCTCTTCAGTGAAGAGCTCATCCCCAAAGTTTCCAGTACTTCGGATGTTTTTGAGGGACATCTTTGATGTTTTTGGTCATCCGTTGATGATCATCTCTATAAGAGTATTGAGAGTGGGATCTGCTTTGGTTTCCTCTCCCGGGGAAATTTTGGTGCGTTTTTCCAGAGAATCGCACCAGGTCCACTCACACATCCAGGTCTATTGTTTTCTTGTTGTTTTTTTTTGGGAATCTCGATAGAGTGTCAGCAAGCGCCATTTCCTTGCCTGGTCTGTACTCAGCTCAGACTGGTATCCTTGCAGCTTGAGCATCATCCGTTTCAGCGTTGTGGTGCTTGAGTTAGCGGTTTTGCAGGATCAACACAAGTGGTTTGTGATCATTTAAGATTTTAAATTCCGTCCATAGAGATATTAAAGGAATCTCTGTATTCCAAAACGATGGCTAGCAGCTCTCTTTCTATGCAGGCATAAAAGGGTTTCCCGTGTCGGTCAGACAGTGACTTTGAAGCATAAGCCACAGCTTGTGTGATGCTTGCTCCAAGTCCGTGAATGCTTTCACAACTTGAAGAATTGGGATTGTTTTGAGGGGTAAAAAATATTGCAGCGTCGACCTTTCTGATATTGTTTTTTTCAGTTTTTGAAAACATTCTTCATGGGGGGGCCTCCCATATGAATGCCGAGTCTTCTTTGAGGAGTGCAAGAAAGCACTGAGGTTTTTCAGCAAAGGTTTCTCAATGAACGGTGAGAGGTACGTGATGAAGCCCACTTCTTTCTTGGATGTGGGTGTTGGCATGTTTTCATGTCATTGACTGTCTGGATCTGTTGCACATCATCAGCTGTGTACTTCATGCCAAAGAATGTGATGGAGTTGGTTTTATGTACATTTCTCGAATTGAACATGAGTCCATTTTTTCTGAAATTTTTCCATCAAGTTCCGAAGGATCTGTTCATGCCTTCACTGTATTGGCATAAACAACTGTGTCATCTGTAATGCCAACAGCTCCCTCAACTTGATCTAGAATCTGATCCATTTTGAGTTGAAAAATGTCTTGTGATACAGATAGACCAAAAGGAAGTCTCTGGAAGCAATACCGCCCAAATGGTGATGAAAGGTTGTTATAGCCATGATTCCTGCAAGTTGAACAGCCCAGTAGCCTGATTTGGCATCAGGCTTGGAGAATACTTTTGCCCCTCTGAACAGGCGAGTCAGTTTTTCTGTTGTAGGAATTTTGTGATGGGTCTTTTCAGGCTTTGTTTAGATGTCTGGGATCAAGACAGATGCGTATTCTCCACTTTTCTTGTGAGAATATCCCAAACTTGAAACCCAGTCAGTAGGTTCTGTCACTTTTCTGATAATGCCATCTGTTCCATTTTGTCTAGGGGGGTCTTGATTGCCTCTTTAAGTGCAATTGGAGTTTTATGTGGAGCGTCGTATGTGGTGGAACATCAGGAAATATGGTGAAGAGTTTGACTTCTCCAAGAATTTTTCCTATCTTGTCAACTGTCCGGGATATTGTTTGTGTCAGATTTTTCACATTTTTGATGTGTTGAGGTTTGTCATTTTTGCTGCTCTGAACAGGTACTGTGGGCATTGACATTGCAGTGCATTGTCACTACTGCGGGACTTTCACAATGATGAAAGCCCAATGATTGCTGGTCCATCAACATCTACAATATAAAACTTTGTTTGTTCCCATGCAGAACCTTTGAATCTGCAGGGTATTGAAGTGACACCACAGCATGGCATTCTGGTCCCATTGTAGGCTGTCAGAATTTACCTTGGCATGCTGAATTTTGCAATTGCTTGTAAGGTTTGCCATCCTTTGTGGTGCGATCAGGGAACATATCCGAAAGGTTGTCGTGTAGGGTATTTCCCTTTAGCACCAGTGTCTACTTTAGGAGAAGGGTTTTGGACGCCAGGGCGAGATGTCAACCGACGTTGAGCGTGACAAAGGCTTTCATTTCTTGAGTTCATTTGAGGCAATCTGAATGTTATCAAATGCTAATACATCAAAATTTTCTTCCAGCTCATCATTGTTCTGCGTTCATAGAGGGAAAACTGGATGTTATCAAATGCTAATACATCAAAAATTTTTTTTTCCAGCTAATCATTTTTCTGCATAACATGAATTCTGTTTTTATGCATTTTTCCCTTTTCGTCCATATCTGTGCTGTCCTTCGTACGTTTCCCTGTTCAAATGTTCTTGATCTGTATGCTTTTTGCTCAGTGTTGTATTTTCCCACATTTGCTACATTTTGTGCCAAATGCTGGACATGCTTTTGGGTTTGTGTCTGCCTCCACAGTTGCTGCATGTGATAGATGGCTTTGTATTCCATCAGTTTCCATTATCTTCGGTTTTCATGTCCTTTAAATTTTTTGACATGGGCTGCTGTGGTTCATATGTTTCCCGCCTAATGCGAGAGCATCACTTAGTTTGAATTCTCTCTCCTTGGATAGAAGTGTTTTTCTAAAATCATCATCAGGTTCCAGCTATTATTAGTTCAAGGATGCGCTCATCCTCTTCTCCTCCTCTGAAGTCACATTTCTTAGCTTGTATTTTGCTCTGTTAACAAAGTTATCCAGAGATTCGTTTTCTTGCTTGTCTGAATCCCATGAGTTTCAGTCTACTTACACGGAAGTTTTCCGCTGGCTCAGGTTGCTCTTTGAATTTTGGAGAATAACTTCTGAATCTTTCTTTTTAGCATCATTTTAAAAGTCCAGGCCCTTATAACGTCTTATTCTTTCCTCTCCCACTTGAAGCAGTAAAGTGAGTTACTTTCCTTCATTATCAATTATTTTCTTAGCTTTCATGTACAGTTTTTATTTTACTGTTCAAAGAGCTTGAACGCATCAGACAGATTGTCTGATGTCCAGTCCATACGTGGTATAGAATTTATCCATTGTTGAAATGACAAGCAGTCTGACTCTGATTAATCTGAATCGTTTAATGAACAAAAATACAGTAATGGCTCTTATGTGGGTTTCGGCAGTAAATGGTTCTTTTACTTACAGTTATCCTCGTTGCTGCCACAATGTAATGTATAGTGGGTATCTTAAAATCATACAAAAATCATACATACAAGTCACAAGGCTGACACGATGCTTCGTTGTGTTTTCGTGAAGCCGAACAGTTAAAAACAGAAAATTTTAGACCTGTTAGTCTGACATGGTTGTGTGTAAAGTTCTAGAAACTATAATAAGAGACTGTATTTTCAATCATTTCAGGCAATGATCTGTATTCAATTGTCAACACGGGTTTAGAAAAAAAAGGTCTTGTATGACACGCTTCTTTTAAAAAATGGAAAATTTTACAGAATATATTGAGCAAAAAGCATCATTTGATGTTGTCTACTTTGACTTCAGAAAAGCTTTCGACACTGTACCGCATTGTAGGGTTCTGGAGAAGTGAAAGGTTTGGGAATTACAGGAAATGTACTGAATTGGGTCCAGGCTTTTTTGTCTGGAAAGAAACAAAAAGTAAGGATTAAAAGACGCCACTTCACAAAGATCAGATGTACTAAGTGGTTAACCTCAAGGCAGTATCCTAGACCCATACTTTTTACTGTAATATTCATAAACGACTTCCCGAATCGTCCAAAGCAATTGTAAGATTTTGCTGATGACACGAAACTGTATGGAAAATTTTACCCAAACATACAAAAAAAACAAAGGGGTGTATACTCATTACAAGAATGGTCTAAGAATGGAACTTACATTTTAACGTATCCAAAGTAATGTTTTCACTTGGTAAAACAAACCCTC
>JAMYXO010002032.1:0-25884 GCA_033310375.1 Conus canariensis
AAATTAAAAAAAGGGGGCCCAGTTTTTTTGGGATTTTTTCCCCTTATTGAAAAAATTTTATTTTTTTTTTAAATAGATAATTTTCAATCCATTTAATTTCTGTTTTCCCCTTTCCTTTTTTATTTCGTCTTTTAAAGGAATCTTTTGTTTTAAAATTATATCCCCGTTGGGGAGTTTTTTTTTTTTTAAGATTTTATTTCCCCACCCACACCCAAATTTTCGTCTGCTTTTTGGACCAAAGAACTACCTTTTTAGTTTATTTGGAAATTAATGCAATAGCAATGAAAAAAGAAGCGGATTTTAACCCGGGAACCCTTGGGGAAAACCCCCCTTGAAAAAGTTCAATGGTGGAAATTTTTTTTCCTACTTTTGTTTGTTTTAAACCCTATTTTTCAAAAAAGCTTTTAAAACCGAAAATTGTTTACTTTTCCTGATAGTCCAATTTTTTAAGTTTTTTTTAAATTTTTGTGTGAATGCCACATTTTGATGAAAGCCTTGGGTTTTTTGTCAAAAAATTTTCCCAAAGACACATTTACGTTTTGGGCAAATTGTTTTTTATTTTTTGTTGAAAAATTAAAAACAAATTATTTTTTTTTGTTTTTAGATTTTCCCTTTTAAAACAAAAAACCCCAGTTTAAATTGTTTAGGAATGATGTCATTTTTTTTCCAGTAATGTGTTTTAGTCTATTAAAAACCCAATTCTTTCTGATAGTTTACAGACGTTTTGATTTTAAATTTTGCTAAGGTCTGTTTTTTTTTGGTAATTTGAAGTTTTTTCCTTTTTTATAAAACGGGGAAACAAAAATTTTGTCTTTTTCCCAAATAATTTGGGCTGCCCTTTTTAGGGTTCCCAAAAAAATTATTTAAACAAACCCCAAAAAGGGAAAAAACAAACAAAAATTTTTGGGTAAATTCTTTAGCCCCTGATTAGATATTGCATTTTTAAACCCAACTGATGTTTTCCTTTTATTGGAAGGGCCCTTTTAAGGGCTTCTTTTATTTTTTTTGTAAATTTTTATAGGACCCTTAATTTTTTTTAAAATGTTTTATCTGGTGGGGGGGGATAAATCATATGTTTATTTCTTTTCTTCTTTTTCTCTTGGTTGGGTTCATTGTTTGTTAAAACCAAACGGGAAAGGCTGACATCGCGAATAAGTTTACAAAAAACGCCCCTGCTTTCTCTTTAGCAGGGGGTTTAAATTTTTGTTTATTATTTTTTTGAGAAAATGTGGGTTGTAAATCCATTTTTCATAGTTTTTCAGTTTTTTTCCCATACTTTTCCCTTATCCTTAAAATTGTTTTACTTCAGATTTTACAAAAAATTTTTTAAAAAATTTTTTAAATTTTTGGGAATATTCAAATTGCATCATCACTTTCTTTAAACCCCTTTTTTTTTCCTTTTTTTTAAAAAATGTTTTCTTGGATTTTTTTTTTTTTTTAAAATATTTTCTTAAATTTTTTTTTTTCTTGTTTTTTTGCGCGTTCAATTTTTTTTAAACCACACATTTACTTTGTGTTTTTTTTTTTTTTTTTTTTTAGTTTTTGTGTTTTTTTGGGGGATCAAATTTTTTTTTGGGTGCTTTTTGGAAAAATTTTTAAAAAGAATTTACAATACTGTTTGTCTAAATTTTTTCCCAGAAAGAAAAATTTAAAAAATGAAATTTTTTTAAGGATTTCCTTTGAAGATTGAAAAAATCTGGGGCCCCTTGGTAAATATATTTTAAAAAATTAAACCTTCTGTGTTTTGGCGTCTTCTTCTGCTATTTTTATTTAAAAAATTTTAAAAGACTGGAATTTGATGAAGGGGTCAATAAAAACCCCCAATTTTAAAAACCCCCTTGTTGGGGTCAATAACCCCCGGGATTCTTACACCACCCATTTTGGGGTCAAAAACCCAAAAACCCAATTTCCCTTACCCCCAAACCCCTTGTACAGTCAATAACCCCCGGGTTTTCTTACAAAAACCCCCTTTTTGGGGGTCCAAAACCACCAATTCTTACCCCACCCCAAAATGTACGCCCCAATAACCCCGTTTTCTTACACCAAAAAATTTGGGGTTAAATTTTAACCACCAGTTTCTTACACCCCCCAAAGTTTGGGTCAAAAACCCCAAACCAATTTTTACCTCCCCAATTTTGGGTCAAAAAACCCCAACCCGTTTTTTTTCACCACCCATTTACAGTCAAAAACCCAAAGTTTTCTTACACCCCCATTTCGGGTCAAAAAACCCCCAAATTTTCTTTACCCAAAAATTTTGGGGTCAAAAACCCAACCCAAATTTCCTTCCCAACCCCCCAATTTTGGGGTCAATTTAAAACCCAACCCAAAATTCTTACACCCCCCAATTTGGGGTAAAAATAACCACCCAATTTTAAAAACCCCCTTTTTTTGGGGTTCAAAAAACCAAAACCAATTTTTTAAAACCCCAAACCCATTTTTGGGTAAAATTAACCCCCAAAAATTTTTTTGGGCCACCCAAAATTTTGGGTCAAAACCCCCAAATTTTTCTTACACCACCCATTTTGGGTCAATAAAACCACCGTTTCAAACGCCACCCATTTTGGGTCCAATAACCCCCAAATTTTAAAAAAAAAAACCCTTTTGGGGTCAATAAAAAACCAAATTTTTTAAAACCACCCATTTTGGGTCAATAACCACCAAATTTTTAAAAAAACCTTATTTTTGGGCCCAAATAACCCCCCCAATTCTTTCCCACCCCCTTTGTTCATCAAAAAAACCCAAACCAATTCTTTACCCCAAACCCTTTTTTGGGTAAATAACCCCCAAAATTTTACACCCCCCTTTTTTGGGGGTCAAGAAAACCCCAAAAATTTTTTCACCCCCCAATTTTTTGGGTTTTAAAAAAATAACCACCAATTCCCCACCCTTTTCCCCTGCCACAGCCCTGGCAAAGACTTCCCCCAAGAGTATCACCCATCATGAAAGTCATGAGGCAACCCCCCCAAAAAAGGGGGCCCACTAAAACTAATTGCCGGGCTGATTTGGTCATGTTCGTAATATTAGTCTGACCCAAACATACACAAAAAAACCACCTAATAACCCTCCAGCTGGCGCAGAAAATCATTAGCCATGAGAAAGTGCCCCCCTATTTAAAGGGGTTTTGGCCCATCACGTTCCTCGGCAAAATTCCAAAATTGAACTTGTAAGCCCGACCCCATCGGCACAACCAACTAGGGGCATGACGTGGGAGGGAAAAAAAAAAAATGGGGTGGCCATAAGAGCACAGCACAAATTTCCAACGCCTTTTTCATACTTTTTTTTTCTGGGGCTCGATTTTTTTGATGGGGAGGGGGAGGGGGGAAAAGGGGGGGGGGGGGAAGGGGGTTTGAAGATGAATCATGGGGTGTTTACTTTTCCCCAAAGGGAATCTTATCAGGCCCCATTCTCTGCTTATTTTTTAAAAACCATTCCCGCTTTTAAACCAAAGGCCCCGAGAAAAAGGGGGTAAAAGGGGCCACAAGCCACGTTTTTCCCAAGAATTTTAAAACAAAGGCCCCCAAAGAGGCCATCTTTTGGGGGGGAAATGAAAATTGAAAGTATAGTTCCAGTAAAACCCAAACAAAGGCCCAAAGAAAAAACTGAGTTTGTTTTGGGAAAGCGGGTCGGGGGTTTGAAAAAAATCAAAAAATTTCAAAAAAGGAATAAAAAAAAAAAAAAAAAACAAAAAAAAAAAAAACCCAGACCTCTGAAACCCAAATTTTTTAAATTTTACTAACCATTTGATCACAGGGGGGGTATGTTTATTTATTTTTTAAATTTTTTGGCTCGAATTTTTACTTAAATATAAAATTAGAAAAGATGTTTTTTTCCCCCCCCCCACCTCTTCAAAAAAATTTGTCTCTGTCTTTTTCCTACCTGTTTTTCCTTTCTTTTTTAAATTTTTCTGTCTATCTATTTTCTGTCTGCCCTGTCTGTCTGTCTCCCCTCTCCTCTCCCCCTTTTTTCCTCTCCCCCCCCTCCCCCCCCCCCCCCCCCTTTTTCCTCCCCCCTCTTTTTTCCTCTCCTCTCTGTTTCTTTTTATAATAAACCCTTTCTGTCCAAACCATAAATTATTTTAAAATTTCAATTTGTTTTGTAAACTCTTTTTGTCCCCCCCGTTTTTTTCCTTGGGGGTTTCCCCGTTTAAATTTTATTTTTATTTGTTTAAAATTCAATTTTTGGGAAATTTTTCCCCCTCTGTTTTTTGTTTTTTTTGTAAAGTGAAATTTTGGCTGAAAATTTTTTTTCCCTTAAACATTAAGCCCCGATAAATTAACCTACTCTCCAAAAAACCCCCCCAGTTGGACCCCCACCCTTTTATCATTTTCACTCTCAGTCAAAACCAGGGCCCCCCCCCCAGTCGCCCACTCGTATTCCCCAAACCCCTCCCCCTCCCCCCCCCTCCCCCCCCCAAGTATACCCCTTCCCCTCCCCTCCCCTTCCCCCCCTCGGGAATAAACTTTCCACCCCCCCTTTTCCCCTTATCCCCTTTCCCCCCGTCACTGTTTGGGGCCCCTCTATGTGGAAACCCCCGCTTGATCCATACCCTAATTTCCCCCACCTTTTCCCCTTTTCCTTTCCTTTTCTTTTTCCTTCCCCCGTTTTCCCCCCCCCTTCCCCCCCTCCCCCTTCCTAAACCTTTCTTTTTGTCGCCAAAATGTTCCATCATCACACTCTCTCTCCCTTTCCTCTCTAAAAAACCTTTATCCTACCCCCTTCTCCCCCAACTCTCCTTTTTTCCCCAAACCCCCAATAAACTAATGGGGGTTGAATTTTCCTAAACCTCCCCCCCTCGTCCCTTCCCCCCCCCAAACTCTTACCCCCCCCCCCCCCCCCCCTTTCGGGCAAATCTGCCACCTCCCCCCCCTTTCTCCCTCCTAAAATCCGCACCCCCAAACCCACATTTTCCCACTGTCACCCTATGTGCTTTTTTGGGCCACGCCCAAAAGCTAAATTTTTTCCCCCAAAACCCCTTTTCACCCCCCCCCCCCCCCCCCCCCCACCCCCCCCCCCCCCCCCCCCCCCAAACCTCCCCCCCCCCCCCCCCGACCTACCCCCCTTAAAAACCCCCCCCCCCCCCCCCCGCCCCCCGGCATAAAAAACACTTTCCCACCAGCCCCTTTTGCTGCCCCCCTTTCCCCCCCCCCCCAAACCAAACAGCCCTTGTGAAGACTAATTGCAAAGCAAAGGTTTCTGTACCCCCCAACAATTGCTGGTGGAAAATTTTATGGCCGGTTTAGTGTTGCAACAGGAAAGAAACATGCCCCCCGCGCCACGGCATAAAAAGGGAAACCAAAACGGAGGTGCCCCATTTCATTTTATGGAAGTGTCAGTAAACTTTAAAAAAAAAACCCTTGGGATAGCATGCTACATTAAGCGGAGGTGAATGTCATTTTTTTTAAAGTGTCCGTACATTAAAAAGCTTAGATAACATGCTACAAAAGACGGAGGGGGAAAAATCATTGTTTTGGAAGGGTGGGTGCATCGACAGTTTTGGGAGAAAACTTGCTACACAAAATTGAGGTAAAGTTCATTGCATCCATCGATACATCGACAGGGTAGGAGAAAACATCTAAAACCGAAGAGCGACGAAATCTTTTTATCTAGATCTGTGGGATTCAAAAAAAGCTTAGGAGTAACATGTTTACCACACGGAGGGGGACGTTCATTGTCTGGATCTGTCAAGACATAAAATTTTTAGGGTAACATGCTGGGAAGACGAAAAAGGGGGGACATATTTCGGGAAAACTGTCGGTACTTGAAAGTTAGAAGAAAACGCGCTACACAGATGGAGGCAAACTTTGTCTTTGGGATCTGTCAAAATTGAAAGTTTTAAAAGTAAAGGTGCACACAGAAAAAAGTGCCCGTGTCAATCTTTGGTTTCCTGTCGTAAAATAAAAGTTAAAAGCGGGTATTTTATTTTGTTTAAATTTATGACAAAATCTAGAGAAGAAAAAACAGTAATACCCAATTCGAAAAGTCAGTAAACCCAAATTTGGGTACTTTGTTTCCCCAGTCATTAACCCTTTTGCCTCGGGTTCAGAGTCACGGTGAAAATTTGAAAAAAATTTTGGTTTTTTGAAGTGCACATGTTGAAGTTTAAAACATTTTGTCAGTTTGGCCAGCAATTTGGGGGAAAATTTTGGCCCCCACTATAGGCTTTGGGAAATCACGGGGCTTTGTAAGGCATCAAATCAATGAATCCAGAAAAACAATCTCGATTTCCGTGAAGGGAGAAACCAAAAAAAGCAAGGGCCCAAGACAGCTAAAGGAATTCCATTTGGGCCCGTTTGATCAGGGAGTACAGAAAACACATTACATGGCTTACTTTTCCCAAAAATTTTTAAAAAAAAAAGGTTATTATTTCCGCAAGACAATGCCAAACAAACAGTTTAAACAGGACAAAACACGATGCATTTCGACCTCTTCCAATTTTTTTTCAGGCAAAACCAAACAAAAATTTGGGAAACAATGAACTTGAAAAACCCGAGCAGCCACTTATTTTTCGAATTTCGGCGCCAAAGGCGTTTTTTAAAATGAAAACGAAGAAAAAAAGAGAAAAAAAACAAGAAAAAAAACAAAAAAAAAAAAAAAAAAAAAAAAAACCCGAAAACACACACACACAAACACACACAGGGGGCCGCCGCGCGCCCCGCGGAGCGCGCGCCCCGAAACGAAACGCACCCCACGCACCCCAACAAAAGCAAAAAAACGCCAACGCACCCACACACACACACAACACACACCACAACACCAAAACACATCACACAAACCACACAACAAAAAGGGCCCCCTTCCCCAACGGCCTGGCTTTCATCCAACACCATTTTAATATCTTTCTAAAACGCCCACCTCACCACACTCCCTTCTTCACTTTCATTTTTTCCTTTTCCTTTTTTTCTATTTTCTTTTCTTTGGTTTTTCCCTTTTTGATTGCTAGTCCCCAGTTTTTTGTTTTTGTCCCTTTTTTTATTTATTTACTGTTGTTGTTGTTGTTTTTTTGTTGTTTTTTGTTGGTTTTTGTTAACAATCCCTCATTTCGTTTCTTGTTTATAAGTCTCTAATTTCAAAAGCGGGGACTGGATTTTAAAAAAAGCCCCTTCAGGGGTTACTATTTTCCTGTCAAAATTTAAACATTTCTCCCCTCTTCCCCCCCACCCCCCCCTCGGGCCCGTCCCGTCCGTTGCTGTCTTTTCTCTCTGTACCCCTTTTTTTCCCCCCTCTAAACTTCTCCACATAAAATTTATTTTATTTCCCCCGGGTTTTTTTTATTTTTAAATAACCCGGTTAAACCCCTTTTCCAAAAAACCATGTTTTTCCCCCCGAAAAATTGAAAGTACTCTGCCCAATTTAAAAAGCCAAAGCAGACAGCAGCAAGAAACACATAGTAGTAGCACAGCACAACCCCCCCCATCGTGAACAACAACAACAACGACGACAGCGACGAAGTATTTAAATGAAGGTATTCATTCACTCTTCCCTTCTGCTTTTTTAAAAACAATGTTATTCACAGGACCCAAATCTTTGGGCCTGAAACTTTGTTTTTTTCCCTGTTTTTAAAATACTTGTATTTCCCACACTGATCTTTTTTTTTCCCTTCAGGTTTGCCTTTGTACGCATGCGCGCGCATGTGGGTGTGTGTGTGTGTGTTGTGGGGTGTGTGTGGGTTTTGTGTGTGTGCGCGGGGCGTGCGTGCGTTTCGTGCTGGGGTGTGGTGGGGTTGTGTGGGTGTGTGTGTGTGTGTGGTTTTGTTGTGGTTGGTTGTGGGGGTTTGGCGCTTTGCTCCGGGGGCGCGTGTGTTCGTTTTTGGCCCTGGGGATGTTGTTTTCTTTCGGGTCGGCCCCCGTGTTCTTTTGCGTCCCGTATTTTGGGTTTGTGTTTTGCCCGACATTTTTAACATTTTTTTTTGAAGGGGCACCTGTGTGTGTGTGTTGGTTTTTGTGCCCTTGTCTGTGTATCTGTTTATGACCTGTGTGCTGTGTGTGGGCTGTGTAGTCTGTGTTTTTGGGTTTTACCCCCCCCCCTCTCCTCTCCTCTCTCTCTTTTCCCCCCTCCTCTCTCTCCTCTCTCTCTCTCCTCTTTTCCCCTCGGGGTTTTCTTGTTGTGTGGTTTTGTGTGTGTTGTTGTGTGGTGTTTGTGTGTGTGTGTGTGTTTGTGTTTTTTGCACTCGCCGTGGTCTTCAGCGTATGTCAGGCGTGAGGGTTTTTTTTTGAAATGCGAAGTTTAAAGGGTGTGTGTGTGTGTGTTTGTGTGTGTGTGTTTTGTGTGTGGGGTGGGTGGGGTTGTGTGCGTGTTTGTTGGGGTTTTGTTATGTGTGTGTGTGGGATGTGTGTGTGTGTTTTTGTTTGTGGTTTTTGGGGGTTTGTGTGGTGGGGTTGTGTGTGTGTGTGGGGGTTTTTGTGTTTTGTGTTTTGGTTTTGTTTTTGTGTGGTGTCGTTAAAAAACTTGGGGAAAAAATCTTCTTTAACTTATTGATTTAAAACTTTTAAATAGACCAAATTTTTTTTCTTTATTTAGTCGGGGCTTTCATTCTGTCAAATCCATCCTCTGTCCGGTTTGCCCACTGGGCTTCTGTCTGGCCCTTTTGTCGGGCTGATCTCTTCCCTCTCTCTCTCTTTTCTTTCCCCTCCCCTCACCCCACACACACCACACAACAAAAAACCCCCCCCCCAAACACACAAAACACACAAACACACACCCCACAACACCCACAAACAACCAACCCAAAAAATCGCAATCAAATTTCGACATCTTTAATTTACCCTGAATGGGGTAAAAAAACTGCCCTACTTACATTCAAAATAAACTCATTTTTACCTTTCCCCCGGTGTTGGAAAAGGTACATCCCCAAAACCCCCTTTGCGTAACCCAAAAACCCTTTAAGAACACACAACTAGGGGCAAATACAAATTCTTTACCCGTTTGCAATAATTTTTTTTAAATGAGAGTCTTAAAAAAATGAATTAACCCTAACTGGTGATTTTCATGTTGAACAACCAAAAAAACCCCAAAACTGTTTTGACAAGGCCGGGGAAAACCCCTTTTTGCGGTTTTGCCGTCTAAAAATCTTTCACCCCCCAAATTTTTAACCTGTTTTCAAAATAGTAGGTTTAAATGGAAAAAAAGATCTTTCAAAAGTAAGGTCGAAAAAAACATGCCCTTTGGACGTGAAACCCTCGGAGGGCAAAAGGGAAAAAAGCGTACGCTATTACCCTTTCATATCCCTGGGGCCGGAATACCTCTGCGGTGGATTTAAAACGCTCAGAGCTTGGTTTTCGAGCCGAGGTTTGGGCAAATGTATTCAAATAAAATGATGAGAAATAAAATAATAATAACAAAATTTTCCTCTTTCCGACCAACCCCAATTTTAATGATAACAAAAAACAGTAATTCGCCATATTTTTGTTTGGGAAAAGTTTTTTGGAATAAAAAGTTTGGGGGTTTGTTTTTGAGATTTTTTTTTTTTTTTAAATATTTTGGGGAAAAAAAAATGACCTTTAAATCCTAAAAGCTGAAATAATCGGAAAAAACAATTAAAACGATTCCCCCATGGTAAGGTCTAATCGAATGACATTACAAAAAAACCAAAAAAAAATTTCGAAAAAAAAAAAAAAAAAAAAAAAAAAATGGAAAGAAATGGGGCAGGGAAAGAAAAAAAAAAACATAAACAATTGGGGGAAATTTTTGCTCCCAAAAAAAACCCAACACAAGTAACTTTTTTTCAAGTGGCACACCTTTTAAAAATTTAATAAATCGCAAATACAAGACAAAAAACTAATAAAAAAAAAAAAAAACCACCCACGACCGATGATTTTTTACGTTACTGAAAGCAAACCGGGGGGGTAACCATTCGCAGAGGGCAAAAAAAAATTTGATAACGCTTAAAAGGTTCTTTTTGAAAAAAAACAAAAAAAACCCCGGAAATTGTGCGCAAAAATCTTAAAAGAAGACAGCATAAAAACTCCTAAATTTTGCCCGCGATCATTTTTTAGGGGCACAGTTTAACTCCATTTAAGTAAATCTTGATAAAACGCTTCAACTGATTTGAAGCTTTTTTTGGGGGTAACATTTTTTTCAAATTTTTTCTCTCTTCTTAAAAAACTAATGCCTAAGGTTCGGAATTAACCGTTAAAACCTTTTAAACTACGGAACTTTACAACTTTTTTAAAAATTTTTCAATTTCTCCCTTTAATTTAAAGTTTAAAAACTTTTTAAAATTTTCCCTTTTTAACTTCTGTCTGCCAAAAGGTGTCTTTAAAATACTGTTAAATTACCCGTGAAACATTTTTTTTTAATTGAAAATTTTAAAGTAAATTTTCTTGTAAAGCACAAAAATATTCTTCAATAGTTTAACGTTAATAGACTTAGGAAAAAAATTCGGAAGGAAACAAAAAAACTTTTTGCAAAAAAAGGGGGGAAGGGGGGGGGGGGGGGGGGGGGAAATTAAACTAAAATTATGGATCGGGTATGGAAAAAACGGTTTTTTTTTTTCCCCAGTACACGTCCCCAAAAAACTTAAGAAATTTTTTTCCTCCTTTCTCGTCACTTTCTACTTTTTTTGAGTACAGACGAAAGTTTTTAAGAGGGGTTAGGTGCCATCGCGCTTCACCGCGCTAGCCGCGCTTGGGGGTTTTATTTTTGGTGGTTGTGTGTGTTGTGTGTTGTGTGTGGTTTTGTTTGTGTGTGTGTGTGTGTGTTTTTTTCTTGTTGTTGTTGTGTTTTTGTTGGTTTTACGTTTTATTTTGTTTTTTTGTTTTTTGGCGGTTAAAAAAAAAAAAGACAACCGCATAAATTCAGCCATCAATCAACATTCGTAACGTATTCATCGTCTATCTGCCCTCCTGTCTGTGTGTTTATCTGTCCTTTTCTATCTGTCTGTCGGCTGTCTGTCTGTCTGTCTGTCTGTCTGTCTGTCTGTCTCTCTCTCTCTCTCTCTCTCTCTCTCTCACAAACACACACACACACACACACACACATATATAAGTTATATACACACTCTCTCTCTCCCTCTCTCTCTCTCATCTTTACTCTCCCTCCCTCTCTCTCTCTCTCTTTCTCTCATCCCTCCCCCCCCTCCCTCTCTCTCGCGCTCTCTCTCCACCCCACCCCATCTTGACGCCGGGCACACTACATGATCAATGCAGTTCAATTAGTTTGTGGTGGAGAAACAATCACATGGCACACGCATTGTGGTTCTTTTTGATGCATACGCCTACGTTACCCCCCCCCCCCCCCCCCCCCCCCCCCCCCCCCCCCCCCCCCCTTCCCCTCGTCTCTGTGTCTCTGTCTCGTGTATGTGTCTGTGTGCGTGCGTGCGTGCGTGCGTGCGTGCGTGCGTGCGTGCGTGCGTGTGTGTGTGTGTGTTGTGTGTGTGTGTGTGTGTGTGTGTGTGTGTGTGTGTGTGTGTGTGTGTGTTGATGGTTGTTGTTGTTGTTGTTTTGTTGTTGCTGTTAATGTTGTCGGTATGGTGTAACAAAACTTGCTGTTGACCGTTCATTTCAGCCGTCAATGATATATTTCGTATCAGTCTGTCTGTCTGTCTGTCTGTCTGTCTGTCTGTCTGTCTGTTCTGTCTGTCTGTCTGTCTGTCTCTCTCTCTCTCTCTCTCTCTCTCTCCTCTCTCTCTCTGGCTTTTTCTGTCCGTCTGTCTGTCTATCTGTCTGTCTCTCTTTCTGTCTGTCTGTTTGTCTGTCCTCTCTTTCTAGTTCTCCCCTCTCTCTCTCTCTCTCTCTCCTCCTCTCTCTCTCTCTCTCTTCCCCCTCTCTCTCTTCTCTCTCTCTCTCTCTCTCGCAAGCAGGCTTCAGACACGGATATAGTACCGTTGACCATATTTTTGCTCTATATGCAATAGTTAGTAAATTTTTGGCTAGGAAAACAAAACTTTACGTTGCCTTCGTCGATTTTTAAAAAGGCTTTTGATTCTGTTGATAGAAATTTATTGTGATCGATTTTGAGGAAAAATGGCGTGAAAGATAAACTGTATTGGGCACTGAAAGGTATGTATAATGAGGTATTAGCTTGTGTGCGCAATCAGGGTAGTTACACAAGATTATTTTAAGTGCCCGAGAGGTGTAAAACAAGGATGTCTTCTAAGTCCATTATTGTTTTCATTTTTTATCAGCGATTTAGCTATTGAAGTGTCCAAAACAGGCAAACACGGTATCCAACTCATCCCTGGTGCAGTAGAATTATTTCTTTATTTGTTTGCTGATGATGTTATCTTATTGTCAGAGTCTATTGTTGGACTCCAGAACCAGTTAAATGGCCTTAAAAGAGAAGCTGACAGATTACACTTGACAGTTAACCTGAAAAAACAAATATAATAGTGTTTAGATTGGGGGGCTACTTAGCTACAAGAGAAAGATGGTTCTATGGAAAATATCAAATTGCTGTAACTAATTCTTATAAATATGGAGTCTTTTTTTGAATCCTTGTGGTGAGAACACCACAGAAATTATGGACCGTGGTGTGTCTCTATTTCTATGAAATTGATCAAATTGCTGTAACTAATTCTTTATAAATATTGGAGTCTTTTTTGAATCCTTGGTGGTGAGAACACCACAGAATTATGGACCGTGGTGTGTCTCTATTTGTGACACCAAGAGCACAGACACAATCAGCCGTGTCCCCTGATGAGTCCGATCCAGCGACGAAAGGCCTAGGAGCAGGCAATACAAATAAATGTGCCTTTGAGAGGGATTACGATGGTTCCCTCAGGGCAGCTAGTGAAGGGTTTCTCGTATTTATAATATATTACCCCATTTTATTCCTCTTCAATTTTTTTTTTATTTTTTTTTTAATTTCAAATCTTTGCCAAGTCATTACTATAACGACTGAAGAATTGTTAACCTGCACTTGTTTTCCCCCACTACTTAATTGTTCAGCATTATATTCTTTGGTCAATCAGTGGGAGATTGCATCTCTTAGGAGATCCAAGTAAAGGTTGTTCTGTACAATTCTTAGCCACTCACAATGCTTGGGTTATTGACAGCAGAGCTGACCACTCAGACTGTTCCATATCTTTTGACCTCCCTTGCATCCTTGAATGGATCCTCAAGCATAGGCTCAAAGATTGTCCCCTACATTTTATACTGTTTGAATAATGCTTTTAGTTTTTCAGCAACTTTTTTCCCTCCTCCACTTTTGTTTTGTTCCATTTTTACTACCCTTCGCTGGCTGCTTTGAGGGTGCTGTTGGAGTCTTTTTTTGAATCCTTGGTGGTGAGAACACCACAGAATTATGGACCGTGGTGTGTCTCTATTTGACACCAAGAGCACAGACACAATCAGCCGTGTCTCCCTGATGAGTCCGATCCAGCGGACGAAAGGCCTAGGAGCAGGCAATACAAATAAATGTGCCTTTGAGAGGGATTACGATGGTTCCCTCAGGCAGCTAGTGAAGGGTTTCTCGTATTTATAATATATTACCCCATTTTATTCCTCTTCAATTTTTTTTTTTTTTTTTTTTTAATTTCAAATCTTTGCCAAGTCATTACTATAACGACTGAAGAATTGTTAACCTGCACTTGTTTTTCCCCCACTACTTAATTGTTCAGCATTATATTCTTTGGTCAATCAGTGGGAGATTGCATCTCTTAGGAGATCCAAGTAAAGGTTGTTCTGTACAATTCTTAGCCACTCACAATGCTTGGGTTATTGAACAGAAGAGCTGACCACTCAGACTGTTCCATATCTTTTGACCTCCCTTGCATCCTTGAATGGATCCTCAAGCATAGGCTCAAAGATTGTCCCCTACATTTTATACTGTTTGAATAATGCTTTTAGTTTTTTCAGCAACTTTTTTCCCTCTCCACTTTTGTTTTGTTCCATTTTACTACCCTCGCTGGCTGCTTTGAGGGTGCTGTTGGAGTCTTTTTTTGAATCCTTGGTGGTGAGAACACCACAGAATTATGGACTGTGGTGTGTCTCTATTTGACACCAAGAGCACAGACACAATCAGCCGTGTCTCCCTGATGAGTCCGATCCAGCGGACGAAAGGCCTAGGAGCAGGCAATACAAATAAATGTGCCTTTGAGAGGGATTACGATGGTTCCCTCAGGCAGCTAGTGAAGGGTTTCTCGTATTTATAATATATTACCCCATTTTATTCCTCTTCAATTTTTTTTTTTTTTTTTTTTTTTTTTAATTTCAAATCTTTGCCAAGTCATTACTATAACGACTGAAGAATTGTTAACCTGCACTTGTTTTCCCCCACTACTTAATTGTTCAGCATTAATTCTTATAAATACTTAGGAATGTCCTTCACAACTAAACTGAGTATACATGCTGCCCTGTCTGATGTTTGTAGAAAAGGAAGAAGAGGTACTGTAGAAATAATCAAAACATTGAAGAAACTAGGCGCAATAGAGCCGGGTCTGTTCTGGAAACTGTTCGATTCTCAGATTGAACCAATCCTAACATATGCTGCTGAGGTATGGGGATTAGAGGAAGAAGGGAAACGAATCGAAGCAGTGCATACATTTGCTATTAAAAGATTCCTTAATGTCCCCCTACATGCCTCAAATAAAAAGGCATACGGAGAAACAGGTAGATATCCACTTCATATAAGAACTTCTGTGAAATGTATAAAATATTGGATAAGACTGATTAATTTACCTATGACAAGAATATGCAGACAGGCCTATGAAATGCTTTTGTCGTTGCATGAATCGGGACATTTCAACTGGGTATCAAATATTCACAAAATTTTGACTATAAATGGATTGGGAATAGTATGGTTAAACCAAGGGTGGGTCATGAAAACAGTTTTATTTCTTTATTTAAAGACAGGATCATCGTATGTAGTAAACAAAATTGGCACTCTGAGTTAGAAAATAATGATAGATATAGATGGTACCATTCCTTTAAAGATATATTTCAAACAGAGAAATACTTAACATGTGTTAGGAACTATTGGCACAGAATTAATTTGACAAGATTTCGGTTAAGAGTAATTGGGCTAAAAATTGTAAAAGATGGGTTCCAAAATGCTTCAATTAATCAGGAAGATACCAGTTGTCCATGTTGCGACAATGAGTGTGAAGACGAGGTGCATTTTTTATTTTACTGTGAAGCTTATAAACATATTCGAAAGAACTGTACCTGTTTAGTACCCTTTTCTGGAGTTCCAAACGAAATTAGTGTCGCGAATATTCTTTCAAGTAATAATCCCAATAGGTTACAAGAATTAGCTAGATATATCGCTCTTTCGACGCAAATCAGACAAAAAAAGATGAATGCTCCTAATGAGATATGATAATTAAATTGCAGAACAAAATGATCCTGAATTTTTGTTATGTAAAACGTGCACATTATTGAATGGGAGGATTGCGGGAAGGAATAGGGAAGGGGGGGGGGGGGGACGAGTGTAAGGGACGAGAAAGAACTAGGTGAACGAGGTGAACGAATGTCCGGGAATGTGAGTGGATGTGTACGTGCGTGAATAATGTGCATGTATATTATGCTTTCGTATGTAAACAATATCGATCGCAAGAGGTAATATTTTGCTTTATTTGTTTCTCCATATATACCCCTCCAGTGAGGGGCCTTGGCCTAAAATGAATAAAACTTTGTCATTGTCATTGTCATTCTCTCTCTCTCTCTCTCTCTCTCTCTCTCTCTCTCTCTCTCTCTCTCTCTCTCTCTCTCTCTCTCTTCTCTCTCTCTCTCTGTGTGTCCTAAACAATTCAATGAAACAATGTTCCCCTAACAAAAACACCCAGCACATCATTGTTTCTGGCTGCGTTTGGATTGCCTACGTGAACAGTCTTTAGAATACCTCCTCTTTTCGCGGCAGCTCTGGAATCCTGGTCTATATGCACGATAATACTTAGCTGTGCAGGTACAGTGCTTGTTGACTTGGAACCATGCTGTAATGTCCCTGAGCATCTGAACACAACACCCAGCCTGACGGGGAGAAGAAGGGGATCAAAGGGTGTCGAGCGGCGTGGAGCGACTGCCTGGGGAGAGGAATGGAAGTGGGTGGTGGGTGGTCACGTGAACAGAAGAGAGAGAGAGAGAGAGAAGAGAGAGAGAGAGAGAGAGAGAGAGAGAGAGAAGAGAGAGAGAGAGAGAGAGAGGAGTGTTTGTTGCAGCACACAGGTATTCATGCAGTAGACGCTGTGTGTGCTGTTTAAAGATAGTGTGCTGATGTGGTGCCGAATGCAGCCAGAGATACGTGAGCACTGTTCATGCAGCCAGATATAGGTGGGCAGTGACCGAGGGACAAGACAGATGTGATCCTTCTTCAGGGTGTTACAGACAGAATGTGCAGCATAGGTGGACCTATATGATGAACTACAAACCCACCAGACAGCAGTCATGACCACTAGTACAGCAATCTGACCATACAGCAGGACAGCAGGCATGACCACTAGTTACAGCATTCTGACCATAGAGCAGGACAACAGGAATGACCACTAGTACAGTAATCTGGCCATAGAGCAGGACAACAGGCATAGACCACTAGTACAGCAATCTGACCATAGAGCAGGACAACAGGAATGACCACTAGTACAGCAATCTGACCATAGAGCAGGACAACAGGCATGACCACTAGATACAGCAATCTGACCATAGAGCAGGACAACAGGAATGACCACTAGTACAGCAATCTGGCCATAGAGCAGGACAACAGGCATGACCACTAGTACAGGAATCTGACCATAGAGCAGACAACAGGCATGACCCCCAGTACAGCAATCTGACCATATAGCAGGACCAGAACACCTGCAAAAGTAGCACTGGTTTTGCTGGCTCGATAATGGCGGATCGAACCCCCCCCCCCCTCCCTTTGATCTACGGTGTCTTCTCTTTGGGTACAGAGATTTAGATGACAATAGGACCTTACACCATGATTTAGCAGAAGGGGAGAGAACTGCTTTACTATTGACTGCATGAACTAGGGTTTGGGAAGTGGTTTGTGTGGTGTGTGTGTGTTGTGTGTGTGTGTGTTGTGTGTGTGTGTGTGTGTGTGTGTGTGTGTGTGTGTGTGTTTGATGGGTTTGACGGAACTGCAGTTTTACACATCAGCACAGTTATGTCAAGCCAACTGTGTATAACCGTGAATGAGGGGAAGAGGTTAATACAGTTGACAGCCTTCAGAAAGAGCAATCGTGTTCTTTATCATCATCATCATCATCATCATCATCATCATCATCATCATCATCATCACCATCATCATCATCATCATCATCATTACTATTTTTATTAATATTATTATTATCATTATGATGATGATGATGATGATGATGATGATGATGATGATTATCATTGTTATTATCATAATCACCATCATGATCATCATCATCATTATTAGCATTATCATTATCATTACTATTCTTATTAATATTATTATCATTTTTTTGGCGCCTTATCTTTGGTTTTGAGACCATGCTCTAAGCGCTTTCATTCCACACTTTCTTTTATTATGCAATGGGCTGTCCACCTGGGTAGAGGCCAACTGAAGAGCTGCCTGCTGGCGCTACATTTCATCGTTTCCTACGTCACTCAGTCTGTCAGTCTCTTGTTTTTTTTTTTTTTTTTTTTTTTTTTTTCCATTTCCGTTCTTAATCCTTCAGTACATGCTATGTTATACGTGCCATCCATACCAAGGGCCAAACAGGCCTTCTCTTCGGAAAGTTGGTGATAGAATTTACATGTGTGCGAGATGCCATGCATGCGTTTACACACGAAAGCTCGGTTTATAGTCTCAATCAAAGAGTTTTGGGGGAAGTGAAGCCAGAACCAAGGTTAACCCTCAGGAAAAAAAAAATTCTACTGAAATGTCACAGAAGAATTTCGAAACCCCCAATCCCAAGATCACCAGAATCACGAGGGCCGGCGGTCTACCGAAGGAGCTATTCTGGTCCCAGAAAATATTCTTTGTATTTGGGTTGGTCTGCCAAAGGAGCTATTGGGGGCCCCAGAAATATTTCTTTTTGGTTTGTAGGTTCTACTGAAGAAGCTATTCTGGTCCCCAGAAATATTTTGTTTTTGTTTGGTGGTCTACCAAAGAAGCTATTCTGGTCCCCAGAAATATACTTTTTGTTCGGTGGTTACCAAAGGAGCTATTCTGGTCCCCAGAAATCGAGGGTTGACTGCCAGAAACCAAGTATCTAAATTTTTCGGAACGTTTACAGAGACATTTTTAAACTTTCAGCTGCTGTAGCATGAAAACAAATTAAGTGACGCCTCAAAACTTTTACACAAAGTAAATCAACATCATTTCTGCTGAAAACATTTTCTTGAACATGTATTTAATCTATTGTGCTACGTGTAAATAATACAATTCAAAACGCGCATAAGAATACTTGGTTTTTGACAGCTGAAAGTGCCCTGCTCAAGGACAACTAGAAGCCAAGTATCTCAAAGATACAATGTTTTGCCAAACCCTTACTGAAAGCATTTCCACCAGTTGAGACAACAAGAACAAAGTGACTGATGATGCTTGGTTTTTACAAGCTTAAAGCGCCATGAGCTAGGACAACCAGAAACCAGTATCTCAAAATATCAGATTTTTTTTTAAAAAGATTATACAGAAAAGTATTTCCTCAGAATGTAATTACAAAGAAACATTGCATTTTAATTTTGCTGGACTTTGTAGGTACATGGGGGGCATTCTCTTTAAAAAAGGGGCGCTGAAATCGAGTTTTTGTTTTACTAGGATTTTAAGCCCCAAATGCCTGGTAGGGTTTTAGTAATACCCAAGATTGGGGTTTTTTCCCCTTTTTTTTTTTTACCCTGTGTGAGTAAAAATTTTCATGTGGGGGGTATGGTGTTGGGCAGGGTAATTTTGGGGCCCCGGGGAACCCTTGGTTTTTTGTTGTGTGTGGGGGTGTTTGTGTGTGGTGTGTGGTCATGTTTGTTGTGTTGTGGTTTTTTGGTGTTGTGCGCATGCAAATTTTTACACCCCTATGTTTTTGTGTGTTTTGTGTGTGTGTGTGTGTTTTGGTGTGTGTGTGTGGGGTATTTTGGGGGGGACACGTGGGGGTGTGTGGGTTTGTGGTTGTTGTGTGCGTGCGTCGTGGCCCCCGGCGCGCGTCCGATATTTTTTGGGGTGTTTTGTGTGTGTGGGGGGTTTTTTGTTTTTCCCCCCTTTTGAGTATGTTTGTGTGTGGTTGGGGTTTTTTGTGTGTGTTGTGTGTGTGTATGTGTGTGTGGGGGTGTGTGTGTGTGTGTGGTGTTTTGTGTTGTGTGTGGGTTTTTGTCGATGCTTTTTGCGCTTGTTTTTTGTGTATGTGTGTACACACTGTGGGGTGTGTTTGTGGTGGGTGTGTGTGTGGTGTTGTGGTGTGTGTGTTTTTGGGGTTTTTTGTGCCCACCCCGCGCACGCCCCCCAATTTGTATGTATGTTGTGTGTGGGGGTGGGTGTTGTGGTGTTTTGGGTGGTTGTTTTGGAAGGGGGTGACGTTTCCCGCGTGTTATGTGCGTTTTTTGCGGTCTGTGTGCGAAGTGCATGTGCGGGGGCCCGGGGGTTTTGTGTGTGGGGTTGTGTGTTTTTGGGGTGTGGGTGTGTGTGTGTTTGTGGGGTGTGGTTGTGTGTAACGCCCAAAGAGTTTAGGGTTTTAAGAAAGGAACCCAAAAAGCGTTCCAATAATTAAAATTAAAGTACACAATTTAATGGGGACCCTTAAAAACCAGGGAAAACACAAATTATTTTAGTGAAATGTTATATAAAAGGCCCTATAATAAACAATAAAAAAAAACTTTAAAAAGAGAGAGAAAAGAGGGGAGAAAGAGAAGAGAGAGAGAGAGGGAATTGCCAATTGGGCCCAAAGGGTTTTAAATTTTGATGGCCGGGCCCGTTAAAATACCAAAAAAAAAAAAAACCATGAAAATATATTTTAAAAAAATATAACATTCAACAACTTTTCCTTCGAACCCCGCCACAAAAACCAAAACCCAAAATTATTTTTTTCTCAATTTTTTTCGAGTTTTCCCTTCCCTTTAAAATAGGAGAAAAAAAATTTTGAAAATTTTTAAATTGTCTTATCAAACTACCATTTAAAAAATTCCCGCACATTTCTATATTTCGACAAAAAAACCCTTTCCCGGGGTGTTGTGGAAAATTTAAGCTAATTTATAATGTGACATTCAAATAGGGGTGGAATTCTCTTTACGTTGGGGTTAAAATTTTGGGGCAAAAAGGGTTTTTCGGCAGGCAAGAAGGGGGGAAAGGTACATTGAATATTGAAAACTCCCAACCTGAAAAAACCCCTAAGGCAGTTTTTAAAAAAAATTTTTTTGTTAAAAAAATCCAAAATATTTTTTACTTCAAAAAAAAATTCTGAAAGAAAAATAAAGATCAAAAAGATTGCTTTGACCCTAAAGGGGGAAACCCCCGCGACAGAACCAAATAAAAGGCAAACCCTTTTAAAAACCCTGAGAAAAAGTTTCTTGCTCCTGTTCCCCATACACCCCAAAAAATAGCCAAAAAACCCTTTGAAAAACAAAGATGCTTTAAATGTGTACCCATTTTTTTAAATTTTAAATTTTCTTTCCTTTCAGCCCTATAAAAAATTTTTTTTTCAAGTATCTATAAGGGCTTTTTTTGGGGGGAAAAAACCCCAAAAAATCTTACTTTATCTAGACTGACCTTTAAACTTAGAATTTAGTGCACAAATGTAAGAAAAAATTATTTTATTTTTTGACCCATCGTAGATGACATAAGGGCTAATCATCCGCAAAAAAAAGGGAAAAAAATTCAAAATATATTAGGAGAAAACTGAAAGCCATGTTTCCCTTTTTTTAAAAAATGTCATGGGCAAGTTTTTTATGAAAAAGGAAACAAGTGGGCTAAGGGACAACCCTGTTTTTGGACCTTGCAAGCACTGGAAATAGTCAGTTAGGAGTTACCACACTGAACATGATTTAATTGAGGAAACATGCTCTTTAAAATTTCAAAATAAAAACCTTGGACACCATTTCAAACGTAAAAATTAAACAATAACCACGCTGAACGTGAAAATGCTTTACTGAAATCAATGGGGGCAACGTAGAATTTTTTGTTTTGTGACAGAGTTTCTCAAAAACCATAAAGCGTAAAAAAATGGTCGATGTGGAAAAAAATTTTTTTCCTAAAACCTGCTTTGAGCATCGAAAATAACCGATTTGGGGACCCTAACCAAGTAACCAGACTTTTATTTAAAATATGGTGAAAATTTACAAAAAATTATTGAAAAGAAGTTTTCCTCAAAATTTATTAGTGGAAATTTTTTTCCCCCTTTTTAGTAGTGGGATGAATTGGATTTGGTCCATTTCCGGGGAAAAAAACCACTCTGAATATTTTTTTAAAAGAAAAAATGAAAAAAAAAAAGGAACAACTGCATCTCCGGCCTTTAAACTTTCACAAAGAGCCCAAATTGGACACTTTTTCCCCACACTTGAACTTTTTATTGCTTTTTTTTTTAAAAAACCCCCCAGAAATAACACCTCTAAACTGGGGCAGAAACTACTTCTGGGGAACCCCCCAGATCCCAAAAATTTCCTCACCAACGACCCTATTTAGTAGGTTATCGAAGTGGTTAAACCATCAAACCTGGAAATATCATTACCATCGCGGACCGTTTTTTGCATTTGAAAATTTTAGTCCAGAAGGGTTTTGGGGGTCGTTAGCACCTTTAAAAAGGGGAGTTAAAAACGCCAACCTGAAATTGTGGCTTTTAAATATTTTAATTGGCCAAAATCCCGTCTTTAATTTTTAAAAAAAAATTAGTCAAACCTTTTGGGGGAAATTTCCCGGGTTTTAAATTTCTTGGCATAAAGGGGTTTTCAAAATTTGAAAAAAGGGTTTCCTGACGTTTTTTTTTGGGCAAACCAAGAAATCGGGAAAAACCCTGGCTTTAAAGGGCTTTTATTTGAAAACATGCAGGCAATAGAATTCCCAAAAAAAAACACTTGTGTAAAATCAGGGCAATGCTTTTTTTGGGTTTTTTACAAAATTATCAATCAAAATGGTGGCAAAATTTAATTTGTTTTTCACCAGAACAATTTTTTGGCCCTTTTTAAACAGCAAAAGCCCTCAATTTTGGGCCCCTTTTTTCCAACAGGGATTTTTCCCCCCCTTAGTGGGTTTGTGGGTGGAAAGGTGGGGACGCCCGCCTGAAAGTTTTAAATTAATTTTGGCCCTGTGCACAGATTCAATTCTTCAACACACAGAAAAAAACTTTGACGTTCGGTAATAAGTCGACGAAAAGAGAAAATAGTTTCACACTAAACCCCTGGACAAAAAAAAAAAAAAATAAAGGTGGGAAATCCCCACTGTAAAAAACCGTGGTTTTTATAAAAATTTTCCAAAAAAAAAAACAAAACAAGCACACAGGTTTAAAAAGGTGTTCACCCAAAAACAAATTTTTGGGCTGGGGCATTTGTAGGGAAAGTTGATTTTTTTGAAAGGTTTTAATTTGGGAAAAAAATTGGGTCAGCAAAAAAATCGGTCCCTACAGGGAAAGCTATTTGGAAGGGGCTGCTGTTCTAAACAAATTTAAAAAGCTCCACTACATCCCATTTAGGCCGTGGGGGAAAAGATTGTTTTTTTGGGCCAAAGATGCCCAAATTTTTTAAAAACTTCAAAGTTAAAACACAGAAAATTTTTTTTACTTTGGTTTTAAAAAACAGGGAAACCCGGGTTTGGGGAAAAATAGACAAAAATTAACAAAAATTTTTGGTCAACCCTTTTTTTTCATATCCTTTGAACCCCTTTTAAAAACAAATGAAAAAAAAATTCGAAAAAGAAATTCTAAAATTTAAATAAAATTTATTAAATGTTTTTGGGTTTTTTTTGTAACTAAGGGCCCCCCAGATCTGCAAACCCCCAATTGAAATGCTTAAGTGCTTTTTTTTCTAAATTTGTTTAAAATTCCTTTTAAAAAAGGGTAAACCCAAATCGGAAAGGAAACCCTTAAAAAAATGGGTTTTCAAAAAGACCCTTTGATATCCAAAAATTTGAACCACATTAGTAAAAAAATCCGAGTCAGCAATTTTTCTAGCTAAAAAACAACAATGTTCCCAAAAAAACAATTTGAAGGGCCCCTTTCCACGCCAAATTTGGGCATCATTGACGTAATTGGGGCGGCCACATTTATTTTGCTTCATTGTAGTCGGATTGTTGATTGGGTTTATCAAAGTGAATTTTTCTTTCAGTTAGGGCTTTTGCTTTTTTTAAAAAAGGTTTTAGTTAGTTTTGTTTTTTTTTTGTTTCCCTTTAATTGGGGGCTTTAAAAAGGGGGGGATGGGTTTGTGGTTTCAAAGGGAAAAAAAAGTTACACTAGTGTTTTTTCACTTTTGGGTTTGGGGTTTTCCAGGAACCGGAAAAAAAAACCCCGGGATTGGGTGGCCCGGGCACTGGCCTTTTTTTTTAAACCGGGGCGATTTCTCACAGCGTGGGGAAAACCCGGACTTCCGAAGCTGGGGATTCATGTTGACTTTTAAACGGGGGGTTTGGGGGAGACAGGGGTTATTTGGTGTCTGGCCTTTTTCCCCGTCAATTTTGGGGGGGGTTTCAGGGTGGACAGGGGCCCCCTTTTTCATCAAGTTAGGCTCTGGGTTTTTTTTTTTAAAACCAAAAAAGGTCTCTTGGGGGGACGCTGCCCTTGGGGCGGGATCGGTTTTTGTGGAAAGGGATGTTCAAAAGGCTGGATGACCCTAGGGGAGGGGTTCGGCTGGGGTTTTGCATAAAAAGGAAGAAAATTGGTTTACCTGTTTGGTGTTGTGTTAGGAGCGAAAAACTTCAAAAATTTCCTTGGGGGGTTTTTGGAGTTGGGCAATCAGGTTCTTTTTCAGGAATTTTTGGGAATCACCCCTTTCCCCATTGATACTGGAAAAACAGTCTCGCTCCCCCCTTTGGGCAAAACCCCCGTTTTTGTACTGGTTACGTTGGGGTTTTTTGGCAGTTCAGAAAATTTTTTTGGGGGGGAAAAAGAAATTTCCCTGAGGGAAAAAGTTGGGGTCATCAACCCAAGCTGGACTCACTAGGGTTAAAGGGGTTTTGGGGCTCGAACGTGGGGCCCCCCCTTTCCCCGTTTTGGCAGTTGGGTTTTGGGCCCCCCTTTTTTGTGGGTTTGGTTTTTAAGGGCCCGGGGGAAAATCTCATATCGCGTCCAGGGGGGACTACCCTTGGGGGTTTTTTTTTGGGGGAAAGGGTTTTTCTGGAAACCCGGGGTTATTTAAATTTTTAAACCCGGGGATTTGGGGCGGTAAATCCACGGCGAAAGGGTGGGGTTCCCCGGTACCCTTCGGGTTTTGGGGGGTTTGGGTTTGGAACAAAACGTTTTTGTCAACCAGGTTTTTTTAAATTTGGGCCGGGGTTTTGCTTTTCCCCGTGGTCCCTTAAAAACTCAGGTTTGCTTTTCTTTATACAAGGGCTTCCCCTTTCTGTACATAAACAATGTTTTTCTGCAATTTTTCTAAACCCTCACAATCCTGGAACCCTTTTAAAAATTTATAAAGGGTCAGGTAGGGGATACGGAAACCCCCTTTACAAACTGCCAAATTTTCTTCTACATTCTCTTTTCCCCCCAGGAAGGAAAGTTATTTTGCCAGTAAGGGGTCGGGCAAAGATAGGAAAGAATATCGGGGATTTCTGTTTTTTTTTGGGCCCAACGTATTTCAATTTTTCCACATCTCTTCTTACCATTTTTTTTATGGGAAAGTATATGTTTTAGCAGTTTAATCACTTTTTTGTCAAGGGACTCCTTTTTTTGTTTTTTCGTTTTTTACTTCCAAACATTGGAAAAACCCGAGGAAAATTTTTGGGCGAGAGAAAGGGATTCAACTTTGTCAACTTAAAAACTCCATCTTTTGCAAAAGCAAACGTGAACCATTTCTTTTAAATTTTTAAAAACTTCCCAAAATTGTTCATTTTTGGCCGTGGGGGAAAACAGATTAAAAAAGGTTTGTGCTTTTCCTCCCCGTTGGGCATTTTTCTCTTTTAAAAAAACCCTTCGGGACCCTTGGGGCTGTTTACCCACCCCAATTTTCCCATTTTAAAGGAGGCTTTCAATTTTGGGAAAACCCTTGCCCAAAGGGGAAAGATTTTTTTGTGAAGTTCGCTTTTTGGGGGCAGGGTTTGAAAACCCCAAAACCTTTGGGTTTAGGAGCATAGTTGGGGGTTTTTGGGTATGGAAATGGAGTTTTACTTTCCCCCCAATCCCCTTTTGGACCTGGGTTTAACCCCTTCCAAATCCCCCCCAAAAAAAGATTTTTCCCCCGGTGGCAGAAAACAAGTGCCTCCAGGAAAGAAACAAAAATGTCGTAAAACCCCTGCCTGGACATGAGAAACGACACCCATTTTGGGCCCCCGGGGGGGGGACCTCTGGAAAAATTGTGGAAACCAACCTTTCTAAAAAACCCACTGGGGGAAAAAATCCGTGAATTTACCAGCAAGATGGACACCAGGGAAGAAAAGGGAGGGTACAAGAGAAAAGAGAAGAGAAAAAAAGGGGAAACAGCACGGGGCCGCAAACCGAGGCGGTTTTAAACTTTCCCCAGGTATTTTTTGAGGCCCAAATTTTTGACGCCTTTAATGCAAGTTTTCTTTTCAGCAAATGTTGGAAAAAAACACTGTTTTTTGTGAGGAAAAAAGGCCACAAGAGTTTGATTTTGGGAAACCGTGTTGGGGGTCCCCGAAGTCTTGCCACCCGCGATTCATTTTAAAATTCCCCACTGTAATCTTGATCCACTTTTTTTGGGAAAGTTTCCCGAATGGGCGGCGCTGTTTGCTGGGTTTCTTGGGGGTTTTTTTTGAACATGGGGTCAACATTTTTTCAATCGTACCTTAAAGTTCCCCAAAAAAAAACCCAAAACCCAAAAAATAACTTTGGGGTGTTGGGCAAAAACCCCAAATTTTAAAATCACTTTTTTAAAAACCATTTGGAAAAGCGCGCCA
>JAMYXO010000202.1:0-63881 GCA_033310375.1 Conus canariensis
TTTTTTCTTTATTTTTTTTCTGAAAACTGACATTTTCCTCAAACCCAAAACTTTGTTAACCCCAAAAAAATTTCCCACTCCCCCTTTTTTTTTTTTTTTTAATGAAAGGAAATTTTGGGGAATCGTGTTTTTCCCTATGCCTTTTTCCCCTTTTTTTTTTTTTTTTTTCTGGGGGTTATTTGGTTTTTGTTAAATCGGGGGTCGGTTTTGTGTCTGAATTCTAACACCTTCACCTCTCTAAAACCCAAAAAAAATTTTTAATTTCCCTTTTTTTTTTTTTCTTACCAAAAAATTAAAATTTTTTTCCCTTTTTTTGAACATTAAATTAACTTTTTTTACCAACAACTCTTTAGTTTATTTATGCTTTCCCAAAAACGTGTTTTCAAAATTTAAAAACTTTTTTAAAATTTGGGGGTTTTTTTCAGACAGTTTTAGATTTTATGGTTTATGAATGTTTTTATAAAAAAAAGGAACGCTTAACAAAATTTTTAAAAAAAGAAAACGTAAAAAAATAAAGCACAAGAAAGCACAGTTTTGGGGGGTTTTTTCCCCTTACCTTTCCCCCGGGGAATCAATAACATGATTTTAAAATTTAAATCCTTTTTTTCCCCTTTTCGCCCCAAAAAAAACCTTTAAAATTTTTTTTTTACCGGACATTTTTAAAAAGGGTAAGGAATGATTTGGGCCTCCCCCATCGATTTTTTGCATCTAAAACAAAATTTTTACCTTTTACGGATATTCGTAAAATTTTTTGGGAATTGGGCAGCCAATGTCCCCCACGCAATTTTTTTTTTCTTTTTAAATTTTTAGCAACATAAATAATTTTTCTAGTAAATTTTAAAGGGTCCCCGTCCCCGGGGAAAAATTCCCGGGCCAGTTTAATTTTCTCAGGGGTTTCCTTTTTTTCAAAGAACCGCCAACAAACGGGTATCCCCTTTAAAATAGAATCATGATATCCCCCATGTTTTACCTCTAATTCTGCCACCACTTACTTTTGGGTAACAAATCACGAGTCCTTTCCTCTAAACTAAAAAAAACGCCCTTTAGGCGAATGTACTTCGCAAACCTTCCAACGTTCATTACTCAAAAGGGTAAACCCCCTTTTCTAACAAGAGTTGGTCAAAAAATTCTTCTGTTTTTGGGGCAGGACTTTAAGGACATAGCCAGTGACTCTAATGAACCCACAGGGTTTCATAAGTCGTAAAAAGACATTTATTTAAAGTAAAAACCATTACTTTTTCTGATACTGGCAATGCTGACACCCTGAAGCGCTGGTTACTGCTTGCATTATAAGGTGAGAGTCGTAACCTCGCAAGTTTGTAAAGAAATACACTTCCATTTTTTGGTTCAAACTTTAGTTAAAGATTGCATTTGTTATGTGCTCTCCTCTAAATTTCCCAATGTGATCGGGGTCTCTTACTTTTACTTCGGGGAAACCAACCCCCCCCAAAACCCAACAGGGGGTGGCTGATCTAGTTTTGGTCTTCGGGGTCATTAGTTTTCAAAAATTTAATTATTAGAAACAGCATAGCCTTTCTCTGCGTTTTAAAAAATTTTTGCGCTTTGGGCCCTCTTTATAATTCGGTTTAAGGGGCCCACCCCGACCAAACAATAAAGGCAAATACAAATCTTGTTACCATTAAACTTTTTTGGAAATTTTTGGGGGTCCCCATGGGGAACAATAGGATTAAAAGTCTGCGAAACAACTATGGACTATTTTTTTATTCTTAAAACAAAACTTTACTCCCTTCCCCCGGCAAATTTAGTTCGTATCCCAGTCAACTGGGCTAAACAATGTTTTTAATGTTCCTCGCGCTTGAACGGACGAATTCTTGTTAAACATTTCTACAAAAATTCTTGTTTCTATTTTGTTTTGTTATGCACTAGTAACTACTCTTGTGCGTATTAAGTGTATCAACCCTTAAGGCTTTGCATTGGGATAAGTTACATGTTGGTTGGTTCGCCATTTTTGGACTGTTCTTTGACATCTAATTGGCAGAAGGTTTGGGTTTTCTTCAGACCATGTTAAAAATTTAACATTATTGGGTGGATTTTTTTTTTCAAACTGATCAATTTTGTCTACAGCCATAGGAAAAAAAAAAAGCCTTAAAGTTAAGACTTTGGGCCCACGTAAATATTTAATACTCTCTCTGCTTTTTTGGCAACGGAGCAGCCTACAAGAACGCACCACAAAAAACATTTGTCTCGAATTTTTTTATGTCAAACGCTTTTTTTTGCAACTAATGTTGGGGGCAGTGGAATTTTAAGTTTTCCTAAAATTTGGCTCATACTTACCCGTCTTAATCGATGTCTAGGACTTCACCCTCGACCAACCAAGCCTCTCTTTTTTAGCTGCTTAGAGGCTTATTAAACTGGTAAGAAGTTGATCCCCAACCGGGGTTAATCATTATAAAAAGAATATCTCTGTTTAGTTGAGACCCAGACTTCTAATTTTCTTCGTTTATTTTTATAAGTCATAAAACAACTAACCTTCTTTAACTGGGGGGTTTTTGTTAGTTTACTTGGAACTTGAGAAATAGCATGTCAACGCTTGCCTGCCCTTTTGTTGGATCAAAACTTCAAAAACGACCTCTTTTAAAGCTTTTGACAAACCTCTTCCTCGAGCATTGCTTCAAACAATTCATCGAACCTTCATTTTCTTATCCATGTAGTTTTTTTTCTAACTCAAAATTTTTTATTTAAATCAAAAAAAAAAAGTTAATCAAATCAATACAACGGTCTTTTTGTGTTTGGGACCATAAACTAAAGTAAAACCCCTTTGGGGGGTTGTTAATGTGAGCTGTTTAAAAATTTTTAATTTTTCCGTTTATTTTTTTTAACTTTCCCTTTTTTATCGGTGGGTGTCTGGTTGTTGAAAAAAGTTCCCCTTGCCTTTCTTGAAGATCAAATTTTTGTTTTTTGTACCCCCAAAAATCACCTTGGGCACTAAATTCTTCATCCGTGATGTTGAGTCCAGTGCTTTATAATTTCAGTTTGAAGGAACTAATTTACTGTTTAAATTGAACCATAGCGTGTGTTTTTTGGAGTTTAGCTTTTTTTTTTTTGCTGACGCCTTACAGCCAATAACCAGCCAAGAGTTAAAGAAAACCACCAAAGGGGAAACTGCCGGGCACCTACCCTGTTGCTAAAGACCTACACTTTTTTCCTGCGTAAAGCACTAGGCGATGCCCAGTTTTAAAACAATGAACACATTAAAACGCAAAACCTTCGTTTTGGTTTTCTGTATTTTTGAAAGGTCCTGCTCTAGTTTTTTTTGCTTTTGTGTAATTTTTTGGAAATCTAAAATTTTTTTTATTCTACAGCACAGTTCCTTTTTTGGGGGCACTTTTGGAAAAAGTCGTAACAGACATGCTTTTTTAAAATAAAAATAATTTATTTTGGGGATACTTTAATCTTTATCTTGAATTCACTCGCATCATAATTAAAAACAATGACATTAAGGTTTTATCACTCCTTTTTTTTTATCAATTTAAATGTTTAATTACGCTTTAAACTGTTCTCCCCCCACTCCCAGCAACGATTATCTTTTGTTGACCTTAGCAATCCATAAACCTATTTGTTTTAAATATTCATCAAGTCAACACTGGAAGGGGTTTGATCTTTAGACACAAGTCTACTGTTGGACTTTTTAACCCCCCCTCCAAACAATTTTTTTATTTTACAAATGATGATAAGGTTTAAGCCCCTACCGTAGACTTGGTTAGGACACCCCAATTGAACATTGTACTTTGTTATTTTAGGATATAAATTTTCACTTTTTCTTTTGAAAAGGGTTTTTCATCTTCACACAGCAATAAAATACCTTTAAGGGGTCTTTCTGCGGGGCTAAAAATAAAGTTCCCTAAAGTGTCCCCTCTTTTTGGGTATTTGAAAGATGAATCACTCTTTCGTAAAATAATTTCTAATTTTGACTAATTGTTTCTCAATCAGCCTTTTCTAAGTTTGGGTTTTTAACAAAGTCAAACTCTAACGAGATGTCGAAAAAAGCGTACTTGGAATCAGTGTCCCGTCGACTAAGACAAATTTTTTTTTTCATTAAAAAATTAGTTCATAGACAATCTGTCTTTTTAATGCTCCTTGAAAGTATGGCGCAGCGCTTTTAAAAAACTCAAAATCAAGGGTATGAAAACATTTCCAAAGCAAACTTACAGCTTTTAACTTGTTCCCTCTTTAGCTCTTCGGGGTCCCATTCTGTGTTTATGCTTCGTTTTTCGATTCCTTGAAACGCAAGACGGGCCCCTTTTATTTCGGTTTGGGCCCAAATCCCAAAAAATTAAAAATATTCTGCATTGGTAAAAAAATATTCTTGCCCCCAAGTTTTATAAAATTTTCTTAACATTTCCCCCCCAATTCTTACAACTGTCCTGTTTCTCTGTTGCGATTTAATTCTATTTTAAAGTAAGCTGCAGATCCCGGCACAATCACTTTCATCGCTCCAGGTCTGGAAATTTAACAGTAAAATTTTACTGAATCAAAGTAGATGGATTTTTTGGAACAAAAATATTCTTTTATTTCCCTTCACGCCAAAGGGCTCTTTCATCTTCTATGCGGGTCAAGAATCGACCCTATCTTTGACATTTTTTATAAAACAAAATAAAAATTTTAAATTTTTTAAAAAAAAAAAAATTTTTTGGAAAAAACCCCCAAAATTTTGGTAAAAAACCCCCCCCGGGTTTTTTTTTTCCCCCAAAAAATTTTTTTTAAAAAAAACCCCCCCCTTTTTTTAATTTTAAAAAAAAAAAAACCCAAATTCCAAAAAACCCCTAACCGTCCCCTTTTTTTTTTCCCCCCCCTTTTTTTCCCCAAAAAATTTTTTGGGGGGGGGGGTTTTTTTTTTTTTTAAAAAAAAAAATTTTTTTTTTTTCCCCCCCCCAAAAAAAATTTAAAAATTTTTTTTCCTAAAAAAAAACCCCAATTTTAAATCCCCAAAAACCCCCCCAAATTTTTTAAAAAAAATTTTTTT
Source organism: Conus canariensis (assembly GCA_033310375.1). NCBI lineage: Eukaryota > Metazoa > Mollusca > Gastropoda > Neogastropoda > Conidae > Conus > Conus canariensis. The sequence continues at coordinate 4,985 of JAMYXO010000202.1, forward strand.
TAATCTTAAAAAACCCTTCCCAAAAAAAAAAAACCCCCCCAAATTTTAAAATTTTTTAAAAAAAACGTTTTTTTTGGGCCCCCCCCCTTTTTTCCCCCCCAAAAATTTTTTATTTTTCCCCAAACCCGGGGAAAAAGGGAAATTTAAAAAATTTTTGGGGAAACCCTTTTTGGGGTTTTTAAAAAAACATTTGGGAAAAAATTTTTTGGGGGTTTTAAAAAAATTTTTTTTACCCCCAAAAAAACCCCCCTTTTTTTTTTTCCCTTTTTTTTAAAAATTTTTTTAAAAAAAAAATTTTAAAAAAAATTAAAAAAAAAAATTTTTTTTTAAATTTTTTTTAAAATTTTTCTTTTTCCCCCCCCAAAAAAATAAAAATTTTTAAAAAAAAAAATTTTTTTTTTAAAAAAAAAGGAATTTTTAAAAAAACCAAAACCCCCCCCAAAAGGAAAAAAAAAAAACCCTTTTTGTTTTTTCCCCCCCCGGGGAAAAATTTAAAATTTTTTAAAAAAAAAGGGGGGAAAAATTTTTTTTTAAAAATTTTTTTTAAAAAAATTTTAAAAAATTTAAATCCTTTTTTTGGGAAGGGGAAAAAATTTTTCAAAAAAAAAAATTTTTTTTTTTTTTAAAAAATTTTTTAAAAAAAAAAAAATTTTTTTTAAAAAAAATTTTTAAAAAAGGAACCCCCGGGGGCCCCCTTTTTTTTTTTGGTTTTTTAAACCCAAAAAAAAAAATTTTTTCCCCCCCCCTTTTTCCCCTTTTTTTTTTTTTTTTTTTTTCCCAAATTTTCCCCCCAAAAAAAAATGGCCCCCCCCCCCCAAAAAAACCAAAAAAATTTTTTCCCCCCCCCCCCCCAAAAAAAGGGGGGGTTTTTTTGGGGTTAAAAAAAAACCCCAATTTTTGGGTTTTTTTTTTTTTTTTGGGGGGGCCCCCCTTTTTTAAAAAAATTTTTTTTGGGAAAAGGGGGGGGTTTTAAATTTTAAAAAAGGGGGCCCCCTTTTAAAAGGCCCCCCAGGGAAAGGGTATTCCTTTAAAAAAACCCAAACCCCCGGGGGGAAAAAACTTTGGGGGGTTTAAATAAAAAAAAGGGAAAAAAAAGGGGTTTTTTTCCCGCCTTTTTTGGGGGGAAAAAAAAATTTTTAAAAATTTTTGGGGGGAAAAACCGGGGGTTAAACCCCCTTTTTTTTTTTTTTTTCCCCCCCCTTAAAAAAAAAAGGTTTTTTTTTTTTTAAAAAAAAAAATTTTTAAAAAAGGGGGGGGCCCCCCTTTCCCAAAAAAAAAAAAAACCAAATCCGGGGGGGAAAAAGGGGGGGAAAAAAAAAAAATTTTTTAAAAAAAAAGGGGGAAAAAAAAAAGGGAAAAAAACCCCTTTTTTTTTTTCCCCCAAAAAAAATTTTAGGCCCAAAAAAAACCCCAAAAAATTTGGGGGGGGGGCCCCGGGGGAAATCCTTTTTGGGGGGAAAAAATTTTTAAAAAAAAAACCCCCTTTTAAAAAATTCCAAAAAAATTTTTCCCCCCCCCCCCGGGCCCCCCTTTTCCCCTTTTTTTTGGGCCCAAAAATTTGGGGGGGCCCCCCCAAAAAATTTTTTTTTCCCTTTTTCCCCCGGGGGGGTTTTTTTTTTTTTTTTTTAAAAAAAAAAAATTTCCCCCCCCCTTAATTTTTTAAAAAAAACCCCCCCCCCAAAAAAAAATAAAAAAAAAAAATTTTTTTTTTTTTAAAAAGTTTTTTAAAAATATTCCCCCCCCCCCCCTTTTTTTTTTTTTGGGGGTTTTTTTTTCCCTTTTTTTTTTTTCCCCCCCTTTTTCTTTTTGGGGGTTTTTTTAAAAAAGGGGGAAATTTTTTCCCTTTTTTTTTTGGGTTTTAAAAATTTTTTCCAAACCCCAAATTTTAAAAATTTTTAAAAAAATTTTTTTTTTAAAAAAAAAAATTTAAAAGGTTTTTAAAAAAAAGGGGGGGGGTTTTTTTTTAAAAAATTTTTTTTGGGGGCCCCCCCCTTTTTGGTTTTTTGGGAAAAAACGGAAAAAAAAAAATAAAACCCCAAAAGGGGGGGGAAAAAATTTGGGGGTTTTTTTGGGGAAAAATTTTTTTTAAAAAAAGGGGGTTTTTTAATTTTTTTTTCCCCAAAAAAAAAAAAATTTTTTTAGGTTAAAATTTAAAATTTTTAAAAAAGGAAAAAAGGGGGAAAAAAAATTTAAAAAAATTTTAAAAGGTTTTTTAAAAAGGGGTTTTTTAAAATTTTTTTAAAGGTTTTTTAAAAAAAAAAAATTTTTTGGGGGGGAGCCCGGAAAGGAAAAAAAGGGGGGGGAAAAAATTTTCCCCCCCAAAGGGGGGAAAGGGGGAAACCCCCGGGGGGTTTTTTTTTAAAAAAATTTTTTTGGGGTTTTTTTCCCCTTTTCCCCCCCAAAAATTTTTTAAAAAAAAAAAAAAAAAATTTTTTTAAAAAAAAAAAAAAAAAATTTTTTTTTTTTTTTTGGGGGGGGGGGCCCTTTTTTATTAAAACCTTTTTTTTCCCAAAAATTTTTTTTTTTTTTTAAAAAAACCCCGGGTTTTTTTTTGGGTTTTTTTAAAAAAAAATTTTTAAAGGGAAAAAAAAAGGGAAATTTAAAAAAACCCCCCCCCAAAAAAAAAAAAAATTTTTTGGTTTTTAAAATTTTAAAAAACCCCAAAAAAAAAAAACCAAAAAATTTCCTTTTTTTTTTTCCCAAAAAAAAAAAAAAACCCCCCCCCAACCCCCAAAAAAAAAAAACCCCTTTTTTAATTTTTTTTTAAAAATTTAAAATTTTTTAAAAACCCCCCAAAAAGAAAACAAACCCCCTTTAGAAAAATTTTCCCCCAAAAAAAATTTAAAAAAACCCCCAGGGAAAAAAAATTTTTTTTTTTTTAAAAATTTTCCCCCGGGGGGGTTTTTTTTGGGGGGGGGTTTTTTTTTTTTTTTTGGGGGGGGGGGGGGAAAAGGGGAAAAAAGGGAAAAGGGGGGGGGGGGGTTTTTTTTTTGGGGTTTTTTTGGGGTTTGGGCCCCGGGCCCGGGGGGCCCGGGCCCAAAACCCCCGGGGGGTTTTTGGGGGGAAAGGGGGTTTTTTTTTTTGGGGGGGGGGGGGAAAATTTCCTTTTTTTTTAAAAAGGAAAAAAAGGGGAAAACCCCTTTTTTTAAATTTTTTTCCCCCTTTTTTTTTAAAAAAAAAAAAAAAATTTTTAAAAGGGAAAACAAAATTTTCCTGGAATTTTTTTTCCCCCCCCCCCCCCCCCCCCTTTTTTTTTTTTTTTTTTTGGTTTTTTTTTTTTTTTTTCCCCCCCCCTTTTTTTTTTTTTTTTTGGTTTTAAAAAAATTTTTCCCCCCCTTTTCCCCCCTTCCCCCCCGCTGGGGGTTTTAAAAAAAAGGGAAAAGGGGGGGAAAGGGGGGGGGGCAAAGGGGGAAAGGTCAAAGAAAAAAGGGGGGGGAAAAAACCGGGGAAAAAAAAAAAGGGGGAAAATTTTAAAAAAATTTTTTTTTTTGGGGGAAATAAAAACCCCCTTTTTTTTTTGGGGGGGGAACCAAAAAAGGGGGGAAGGGGGGGGGGGGTTTTGGGTTTTTTTTTTTTTTTGGGGGGGGGGAAAAAAGGGTTTTCCAACCCCAGGGTTTTAAAAAAAAATTTTTTTTTGGAAAAGGGGGGGGCCCCTTTTTTTTTTAAAAAAAAAAATTTTGGGCCCCTGGAGGAAAATTTTCCAAGGGGGAAAAGGGAAAAAAGGGGGGGGTTTTTTTTGGGGGGGGGGGTTTTAAAAGGGGAAAATTTTAAAAATTTTGGGGGGTTTTAAAAAAAACCTTTTTTGGGGGGTTTTTGGGGGTTTTTTTTTGGGCTTAGGGGGTTTTTTTGGAACCCCCTTTTTTTTTTTGGGGGGGGTTTGGGTTTTTGGGGGGGGGGGGGGGGTTTTCCCCCTTTTTTTTGGGGGGGTTTTAAAAAAATTTTTTTTCCCCTTTTTTTTTTTTAAAAAAATTTTTTTTTTTGCTTTTTTTAAAAAAAAAAAAACCCCCCCCTTTAAAATTTTTGTAAAAAAAAAAAAAAAAAAAAAATTTTTTTTAAAACCCAAAAAAAAAAACCCCTTTTTTCCCCCCCCGGGTTTTTTCCTTTAAAAAAAAATTTTCCCCCCTTTTTTTTTTTTTTTTTTTGGGGAAAAAAAATTTAAAGGGCCCCCCCCCCCCCTTTTTTTTCCCCGGGTTTTTCCCCCCCCTCTCCTTTTTTTTTTTCAAAATTTTTTTTTTGGGGAAAAAAAAATTTTTTCCCCAAAAATTTTTTTTTTTTGGGGGGGGAAAAAAACCCCTTTTGGGTCCCCTTTAAACCCTTTTTTAAATTTTTTTTCCCTTTTTTTTTTCCCCCCCCCCTTTTTTTAAAAAAATTTTTTGGGGGGGCAAACCCTTTTTTTTTTTTTTTTTTCCCCCCCTGTTTTTTTTAAAATTTTTTTTGGGGTTGGGTTTTTTTGGGGGGGAAAAAATTTTTTTTTTAAAACCCCCAAAAAAATTTTTTTTCCTTTTTTTTTTTTTCCCTTTTTTTTCCAACCCCCAAAAAAATTTTTTTTTTCCCAAAAAGGCCCCGGGGTTTTTTTTTTTTGCCTGAAGAAGACCCCAGAGGCGAAATGCGTTGTTTTCTTCTCTTCTACTTTTTTTGTCTACGGCCTTGGCGGGAAAATAAACCCCCCCTCTTTCTAAATTTTGTTTCAAAAATGAAAAGCAATTTTTAGGAGGGCATTGTATTAATGTCGGGTTTCAACAACCCAAAAATGGTGGGGGGAAATATGGGGGGTGGTGGGCGAAAGAAAACCCAAGGGGAATGGCCCCCCCAACAAACCTCAAAAGATTTTATACGTTTTTCATCATTTATTATCACTTTTTCGTTGTCGTTCCCTGGGCGTCGTTGTTGTCGTCCGGGGTCGTCGTTTGACGTTGGGGACATGTCTCACATCATCATAATTTATCATCACATCGTCGTCCTCGTGCGGGTTTTTGTCGTCGTCTCATTGAGGGATTGTCGTTTGTCGTCCCTCGTCGTCAAATTTTTGTCCCTCAAGGGCACAAAACATTTTTTAATACAGAACCCAAATACTACACGACTACTTTTTTGAAACAATACTGTTGCGCCCCCCTTCTTTTTCTAACTGTGCTGTTGTCTTTGCTACCTCTGCTACATTAAAAACCACGAGTACTTTCTACAATGTACCACAAAATAGGCTTTTTAAAGTTGGTTTTCCCTTTCCCTTTTTTTGGATACAAAAGGGCAAAAGGCCCCTGACGTTGTGGCTTTCTAGGGTTGGGGAAACCGCTAAAATGTTTTTTTTTCTGGGACGGCATGGTTGAAAGTGGACACCTTCCTTCTCCTTCTCCTGCCTTAACCCTTCCCGGGTTTTGAACCATGTAATTTAAATTTCCCGCTGAGTGGGGCAGAAGATTTTCAAGCCCTGCATGTCCGACCCCCCCAGTTTGGGGGGAACGCGTGGGGCCCTCAGACCCTAAGAAATGCCCTTTTATCCCCCGACTGCCCGGGTAAGGAGGGGCAAACAACAAGTTCGGCATTTGACCCTAAATTTTCTCATTGTACGTTAAAAGGGTTTTTTAAAAACAAAACCCCACACACCACACACACACCACACACAAAACCCACACACACACCACAAAACACACCCCCATCCACGATTGCGTGCACACACACCACACACACAAAACACACACACCCCACAACACCCACAAACACTTTTTATATATAATATATAATTTATATACCCCGCGCGAGCGCGCGCGCGCGCGCAAACGCAAACACAAACACACCCGCACACACCCCCACCACACAACCACACCACACACACCACCCCGCACAAAGGGCCCCGCGCGCCACACCCAACCCCCCACACACACCACACACACACTACCCCAAAACACAACACACAACACCACCACACACCACACACAATACAACCCCACAAAACAGAACCTGAGACAGAGCCAGAGACAGAAACAGAGACAGACAGAGACAGAGAGGCGTGTAGGGTGGGTTCAATTACTGTTGTTTTTTCACGGAGAATAAGTATGACATGTTTGCAGTGCCTTTCGAAAAGAAGGGCCTTACCCCCTTTAAAAATTTTCCCCATTGGTTTGGGAAAAATGCAAAATTCCTTCCAAAAAAAACCACACGGGCCTGACAAACTTGCTTTTAAAATTCCACATTTGGTTTTTAAACATGCTTTTTCCCTTTCCCCAAACAAACCCCCAAAGGGCCTGACATGTTGCTTTGAAAATTCCAAAATTTGGGTTTTTTAAAAATGCATATTCCTTTCCCAAAAAAACACACGGGGGCCCCCACATGGGGGCTATAAAATTCCACATTTTGGTTTTTAAAATGCATATTCCTTTCCAAACAAACAACGGGCCGGCTTTTTGCTATGAACATTCCCATTTTGGGTTTTAAAAAAAATTTCATATTCCTTTTCCCAAAAAAAAAACCACGGCCTGACATTTTTGCTATGAACCCTTCCAAATTTGGGGTTTTAAAAAATCATTTCCTTTTTTTAAAAAAAAACACGGGCCGACATGTTGATTGAACATTCCCCATCTGCTTTTTAAAAAAGTTATTTCCCTTTTTAACAAAAACACGGGCCCCGACATGTTGCTATGAAAAAATTTTCCCCATTTTGGGTTTTTAAAAAATGCTTTTTCCCTTTTTCCCAAAAAAACCCGGGCCTGACTGTTGCTATGGAAAATTCCACATCTGCTTTTTAACATGCAAAATTTTTTTTCCAAACAAAAACACGGGCCTGAAATGTGCTAGAACATTCCCCTTTTTGGTTTTAAACAGGGATATTCCCTTTTCCCAAAAAAACACAGGGCCTGAAATGTTGCTTGTATTTTTTTTTTTGGTGATAAACCAGGGCTTTACATGGCGACAAAAGTAAAACCACCATCCCAAAAAACGCCCAAAATTTAAATAAATGATTATTATAATATGTGTATACCCCAGAGAAAAAAAAAACACTTTTATATTTCCGAAATTGCGACTGGGGGGGGGGGGGGGGGGGGGGGGGGGGGTGGGGGGGGGGGATTCAGTGTGTGGTCGACCGGCCCGCAGACCCTGTCTGTTGTCTGTGTGGGTACCCGGTGATTTCTAGGTGATTAGGAGACTTTCTTTGTGGGCAAAATCACATCGCCTCTGGAAAGATGACACATGTTGACATGCAGTAACAGGACACTGGGCTGCTGCAGGGACTGTTATTACTTCTACGCATCCGGGGGCATACAGGTAGAATAATGAATGCTGTGGTTGGAGGGTTAGGAAAGCGGGGGTGGACGCAACTTGGGTTTATGGGTTTGTATGAGGGATGTGGGAGTATATTGTGTATGGGGGGGGGAAGTGGGATGGCAAGTCGGGGGGGGTAAAATTGGAAATGGAATTGGGATACTGGGGTGTGTGGGAGAATGGTGGAAGAATAGTGAGGGGTAATAGGTAGGGATTGAAGAAGAGTAATGTGGAATGTTGACTGAATGGTGGGTTTATCTGCAATGTAAAGATGATAAAAAGTAAGGGAAGGTGAATATTAGGGGTTGAAAAAACTAATAGGGGGTACATGGGGGTAGAAATAAGGATAATAATGATAGGAAGGGTGAGGGGGGAGAGGGGGGGGAGGATAGGGGTGATATTTAATTATGATTATAGGGGAGGGGGGGGGGAGGAGTGGTTAGGGGGGGGTTGGAAGCTGATTATAGGGGTTTAGATATGTTAGAGGAATAGGAAAGGAAGATGGTTGGGGAGAAGGGGGTGGGAGGGAGGGTTAGGATTTATAAGGGGGGGGGGGTGTTAATGTTAGGAATGGAAGTAATGGAAGATAAAATAGGAGATTGTAATAAAGATAAATAGTGAACTAATGGAATAGTGAGGGGGATGGATTGTAATAGGATATATGGGGGTGGGTGGTGAATAGGATTGTTGGTGGGGGGTGGGTGGAGGGGGGAAAATGATTTTAGGGAGTGAGTGAGAGTGAGGGAGGGAGTGGAGGAGGTTGTGGTGGGTGGTGGGAGGTTTGGTATGGAGGGTTGGATAGGTTGTTGGTTGGAGGTGTGTTTAGTATTATGGAGTGTGGGGGTGTGTGTGGGGGGGGGAGGGGGGGGGGGGGGGGGGGGGGGGGGGGGGGGGGGGGGGTATATAAGGGGATATTTGGGTGGGTTGTTGTTTGGTGTTTTTATTATTAATTGATGGTGTGATTTAGGTGATATATTGTTTTTTTTTGTGTTTGATATAGTATTTTGTGAGGAAATATTATTTGGGGGGGGGGGGGTGTTAGGTTTTGTGTAGTATGTGTGGTGGTTTTGTTGGGTGTGGGTGGTATTGGTGGGGGGGGGTGGGGTGGGGGTTGTTGGGTGTTGGGTTGGATGGTGGAGTTTTGTGGTGGTTGGGGTGGTGTGTGGTTGTGGGGTTGTTTTGGGGTTGGGTTGGTGGTTTGGGTTGTTGTTTGGTTTTGGGGTGGGGGGTGTAGGGGTGGGGGGGGGTGGTGGTGGGGGGGGGGTATTTTGGGGGGGGGTTGTGGGGGGTGGGGGGTTGGGGGGGGGGGTGTTGGGGGGGGGTGGGGGTGGTGTTGTGTGGTTGGGTGGGGGGTGGGGGGTGGGGGGGGTGGGTTGGGTGTGGGGTGTGGGGGGGGGGGTTGGTGTTGGTTGTGGGTGTGGTGTGGGGGTGGGTGTGGTGGGTTGTGGGGGGGGGGGGGGTGGGGGTGGGGGGGGGGGTGGGGGGGTTGGGTGGTTTTGGGGGGGGGTTGGTGTTGTGTGTGGGGGGGGTGTGTTGTTGGGGGGGGGGGGTTGTTGTGGGTGTGTGTGGGTGGGGGGTTGGGTTGGGGGGGTGGGGGGTGGGGGGGGGGGGGGGGGGGGGGGGGGGGGGGGGTGTTGGTGGGGTGTGGGTTTTTTGTTTTTTGGGGGAGGGGGTTGGGGGTGTTGTTTTTGGTGGGTGTTGTGGTGGTGGGGGGTGTGGGGTGGGTGGGGGGGTGGATTTTTTTTTTTATTATTATTTTTGGAGGGGGGATTGTATTGGAAGTGATGAAGGTGGTAATTTTATTTATAATGTTTAATTTGAGTTAAATGAAGGTGGAAGGAGGTTTAGGGGAGGATTGGGGTAAAGGTATGTGTGGTTGTTTATTATTTTTTGTTTAGGGGGTGGGAAGTATGTAGTTTAGGGGATGTGGGAGGTAGGATTGGTGTGGGAGTGGGATATGATGTAAGGTGATTTGGGGGGTGAGATGGTGGTTGTATTAATCGAAAGGGATTGGAAGGTGTGGGTGAGGGTGTTGCACGTGAGTGTGTGGGGGGAGTTGTGGGGTTGGTGGTGTTTGGTCGGCCCGTACGTAACCGCTGCCCCGGTACCGGCATATCTACACTGAGGAATCAAGCAGTAAGTGTCAAGTTTGTCAAGAGCTAACCCACCGAGGAGAAACTGCACTAACTGATGAGTTCGTGATAGTGCAGTGTATCTCCTCCCGTGGAGAGTAAGAATGTTCCTGAATCCAACATACCCAGGACCAGCACCTACTAACCCCCTACTGACGATAATAACTAATAGGCTCAGTCGCGGAGCCGACGTGAGTGAGCCTCTCTCCGGGAGGGCGCCTCCACGTCGCATCCAACGACAGCCAAGGCCATGATTTTCCGCCGATACCGGTGACCCCGACGATATCAAATCAAAGACGTGGAGAAGGGACATCGCAAATGGTCCACCAAGAGACCAGGGCCACACAACTTGAGACAGTTTAGGATGTTCCATTCATGGCAGAGAGCTGTGCATACAGAGCTGTACTCTTACACTTACTCTCATAATTTATCTGCTGGCATCAACCAGGCTCGAGAGATACAGACACCTGAAGTGTTGGTCAGGAAAAGTTTGTGCAACACTCGTAGAGAGTTCATGCATTAAGATTGATGAAAACTGTGGAGGTCCAGTCTTCCCAATCGAGTCCGTAGTACAAACTCAGTCTCTGTAAGGCCGGTTGTCTGAAAAATCCCCACATGGTCTGATTGGAAGTCGAACCCAACGACTTCTCAGCTGGGAGTCTGCGACGCTGACCACTTCGCACGGCGCCCTGGTATATTAACTAATTTATATGTAGTGTTTTAATTTTGTATGCAGTTAGGATGACAGATTCCTTCGTCGCTGTTTGTTGTCGTTATTGTTGCATTCGCCATTGGAGCTATCGTGTAAGGAATTGTCTAGCTTTAAGGTCCTCTTAAAAAAAAAAAAAAAAAAACGAAAAAAAACAACAACAAAAAAAAAAAAAAAAAACGGGAAACAAAAACCCACAAAGAGAAGACCCTCGGCGAAGCAGGTGTTCAGAGAAGCAAGCACCCACCCTTCCCAACCCCAGTGTTTACGGATCGCTGATTCCTTACACCCACGAGGACCCAGGCTGCATCCAGGTTCAACTCTCCTAATGGCCCTCTGGCTCGGCGAAAAAGTATTCCGGTGGCTCGCCGGAATCAGGACCAGCACACTCTTGGGATTGTATGCACTCGATAAAGCGGTGGCCCTTGATGTGAAAGGGTGTCTCACCCGGCATCCTTATTGTACACCTGGAAAACTTCCAAATCCGTGTCCATTGGTTGTTCCCTCCAGCGGCCAGGGGTCCGGCTGGAACTTGTGAGCTGGCCTCTGCCATAGCCTTCAGGAGGCTACAGACAGGAAGAAAAAGTACATGGGAAAATGTGGCCTGCTTTTGCCTATGAAGTTACAAGGGATTCCAAAGAAAGGAAGAAACAACTAGCTGTTGCAATAGATCTGAAGATGCTGACAACAAAGTCCAGTTCTCGGGCTCTGCATGGAACTACTCCCTTTGACTAAGAGTCATAAGACACACGATGGATGGCAGCGGCATTTTGGGGAGTGAACCGTCATCCTACGATTTGGAGATTGGACCTCTGAGCCTCAAAACTTGCTATGGATTACCTCAAGGTCTCCTCTTTCCCCTGTGTTTGTAAATGTTTACACTAAAGGCCTAGCAGACCTCAACAGAAACGGTATTACTCGAGTGATGACGATTTACAGATGAACGGTCTGAAATCTACAAAACAACCGCCCCCTCAAAGAATGCTGACGAAAGAACTAAACAGTCTGCCCAACAGGTGAACAACAAGTGCCTCAGTGGGTTGGGTCTAGGAAACGGGGATCGTCCATCAACCCAAAAAACGCCGCCCCAGACATACAGTCTAACCACTCTCAACAACCAGGACATCAGGACAATGACTGTCACCATTTTCCTCATTGGAATACCAAAGTGAATCATCGTGAACCTCCGATGCTATTTTGTGTGTGTACTTTGCAGAATCTAACCTTTAGAGAAGCTTGTTGAGGAAAATTGCTCTTGGAAATGCAAAGAAGGGCCTATCTGCCAGGGAAAGCAATGGCAGCTAAAGGCATTGAACAGCGCCACTCTACCGGGACTGGGATCACGGCACTTGCCACCAGTGCGGATAGATTGATGGATTAGGGCTTACAAACACGTCCAACAGCAAACCTCTCAAAGTAGAAAAGGAATTCAAAATGAAGCCAATGAATTGATCCTGGGAAGCCACAAAGAACTCACGAGGGTTCAAACTATGCGATACCTGCCCGACCTTCCTTCAATGCAACAAGAACACAAGCTGAAACAGTGAAGACATGTTTTCAGAGCCCTGAAATCCCCCAAACCCACTTCATGGTGGTGCGTCAAGGGTAACGAAAAGCACTCGCAAGACGCGGAAAATCATGGGATGGGGACGAGGCCGAAGACACGTATACACTGTGTGTGCCAGTTAGCAGAATGTCAAAGAAACCAAGGAATGGGTGAAAATATCACAGACGCACTTGGAAGCAACTCTACCAAACTGCCATCGCTCCGAGAACTTGGAAGGACATTGTCGAGAATGGCAGCAGCAAACCGCAGACGGGGGAAAATCAGATGCGTGGTAGAGAGACCTTTTGCTCAAAAAGATGAATATTTTTTAATATAGGCGACTGGACGGTTAATCTGTCGACCAAAGTGGTATAGGTCAGGCTGGGGATACATAGTGAAGCAAAAGTGGCCGAACTATTCATGAAGACAATGGTGCGCCAGTTATAACAACGTCAAAGGAGGAAGCGATCAGTGACAGCAAGCACTCAACTGGCATACATATCCATTATAAGCCAGGTTTCAAACTCAACAGCCATGTACTGACTGACCCCAGGCTCCATGAACCTGCTTGAGAAAGTAAAAGTGGAATGGTGAAGCCCTGTTTGGAATAACTAATGCACAGCCATCATTGAGAGAGACGCATATGGATGTACGTGCCCTGGAGCATGCTGGAGTTTCGAAGGGAACTAGAGAGCAGAAGTACACACTGGCTGGGCCAAGGCACAATAAGAACTGGAATTACAGCTTGGCCTGATCTGATACGATAAGAAACTTAAAATCACTTAAGCAAACAAGAGCATAGCCACTGATACCTATAGACCAGCTTTCATCCTGAATATCAAGCGAGGAATGGCCGCACATCCCAGACTTAGGGAAGAGCAAGAAACACCACCAACCACACAAACATTTGGAATAATTTCAAGCCAGACATGCGAAGACTTCCTCGAGATTGTGGCAAACTCTCACCTGGGGCCTTTCCAATAACAGACACAAAAGATGAAACCCCTGTCCAAGTAGATAAGACTTTGAATCTCTCAGTGCCCCGCAGCGTATACTGTAGACGTGTGTTCGCTGGTGTGTGTTCATCCAGTGGGTGATTCCAGCATGTGTCCATGACATCATGAGTGAGCAAGCGTTCGTGTGTGTAGAATGTGTGGAGAGAGTGAGTGTGAGTGCGTGATGAGTGTGTGTGTGTGTGTGTGTGTGTGGTGTGTGTGTGTGTGTGTGTGTGGGTGTGTGTGTGTGTGTGTTCATCTGTGTGGTAATGCCAGCGTGTTAAGTAGAGAGTCACAGACATGTGTGTGGAAGTGTTGGTGTGGCGAGTACGTGGTGGCGGGTGTTGTGTGTGTGGGTGTGTGTGTGTGTGGTGTGTGTGGTGGTGTGTGTGTGCGTGCGTGCGTGTGTGTGTGTGTTGTGTGTGTGTGTGTGTGAGGATGAGAGAGAGAGAGAGAGAGAGAGAGAGAGAGTGTTTGTGTTTGTGGTGTTTGTGTGTGTGTGCGTGCGCGCATGTGTGTGTGTGTGTGTTTGGGTGTGTGTGTGAGTCGGTGTGTGTGTTGTGGTGTGTCGCGCGCGCGCGCGTATGTGCGTGGGATGTGTTTGAGGGGGAGGAGTTGTTGTTCTTATTGTTTATGTGTATGTTGGGTGTGCGCGCGAGTCCCTATATGCACACACCCAGGTCCACATATGTTTTGTGTGAGTGTGTGTGTGTGGTGGGGGTGTGTGTGGTTGTGTGTGTGTGGGGGTGTGTGTGTGGCATGGCACATACATACACCACTATGCTCGCGCGCGCACACACACACACACACACACACAAGCACACACACACACACACACACACACACACACACAGCACACCCACTCACACAAAAACAACACACACATATCCTCACAGCTTAGGTTCACATACAGTATAGTTAATAATATACCATTAACCTCTAGTCATGTTTTGATTTATGACGACCATTTTGTTTGTACGGTAGCTTGATTCACCTCCATCATGGACATATCCTTCTCCATTTTATATCTATAATCCAGCTCCTTCCAAAAACAGTTTTAATCCTTAGGTTTTGTTTTGTTAATTCTACATTTAAAAATGAAATATTTTTCCCCATTAAAATAATCAGGTTCTAGCATATCTTCGGGTTTTTGTTTTTCTCATCTGTACCAAATACTATCATTTCCACATTAAGGGAAAATCTTTCACAATGTGAACAGTAACCTGCTCTTTGAAGGTCATTCAGAAAGTGCGGGTAAACTCACATTCCCCCAGGTAATGATTAATTGAGTCTTTCTCTCTATTACAGATATTACATTGTCGCTGATCAATAATTTGCATACTTTTTCAGAACTAATCTATTTGTCACAAGAATTCTGTGGCATAATTTTTAATTGAACCATTTCAATTTTGGTTCTTTGATTTTCTAAACCATCCTTATTCAGTACCTCTACCCGTCAATAGGTATATTGATGACGTTGTTCCCACTAGAACAAACGCACTAATGTTGAAAACCTTCATGCTTCCACCAACATATCCGTACTAAGATGAGTTCCTTTAGAACATCTACAATATTTTATTTAAGGCTAAAGAGTTTTCAGTACTAGTGGGGGGGGGGGGGGGGGGGGGGGGGGGGGGGTGAATGTTATATCCAGTTTTAGTCTTCTTTTTGCGTAAGCTTTGATACGAACCACGTAACTATACATAATTCCATAAAATTTGACCTGAAATCCCATTTTTTCTGACCAGTTCGATGGTGCCTTACCAAATTACCATCCCCTGAATTGAAGTAAATGGTTAACTAAAAATGTATTTTTTCTGGCATCCATTTCATGTAAAAAATGGTTCTTCTCTCCCACATTAAACTTCATATTACCAAAATAGGTTTCAGTGGCTAAAATCTGTACTTTCGTAAAATTCCACCTGTATGCAGAATCTCGATATGCTTGAAAAGCCTCCTTTCCAAAATTTGTTAAGAATATTGCTTTCAACAAATCGTGTCCAGACCATATGCATCAAATTGACTTATTTCGGGACATAAGAATGTACTATTATTTTCACTTATAATTGTACAGAGAAAGGGTAGGTCAGGAGAGGAATCAAATCAGTTTGCCTCTGTTCTATCCACCTGATTACTCTGAAAATGAAACGACCAGCAGCCGAAGAAAGAGATGATTGTCTGTGGCGGCCATCCAGAATTCCTGTGGTACGCTGTGGGCCAAGATTTGACGACAGTTGTGTCATGCCTCCCAAACCGTCTGTCCGTTGATTGTGGTCTTTCTGCTCTCGACACGCTGTTCCTCTGCCTGCAGTTCTGCAGCTGAAATCTTTTCAGTCCACTCTCTTACTTCTGCGTCTGGCTGATGACGAGGCATGTGTTGGTGAGGTGATTCTGGAAACAAACTGTCCATTCCGTCTCCAGATCTTGGACAGCCACAACAGCACGTTGCGTTGGATTCCTTTTGTCAGGTTTCGTGTTGTCAAGGAAGCACGTTACGAGGCCCACATTCGCGCATACATTTCAGACAGAGTGTGTGGGGCTGTGTCCAGCATTCTTCAAGGGATACCCCCTCTTGTTCTAGAAGGATCCCCTCCAGTAAACAGGAAGGATCATGTGCCTTTGAAACAGGTCATCAAAACAGGGCTGTTTGAGGCATTTGTAGACCTAGGCGTCTTCGTCCCCAGAGAAGCGTTGTCTGACGGAAATCACGAAGTGAACAGCGTAAGGTCCGGGGCGGGCAGAGACAGAACAACCCTGTACAATTTCCCATCAGCTCCGGAATCCAAAGCCCTCTCGACTGTTTGAACAGACCAGTGTGGTCCACCACCTGTAAATATTCAAAGAAAAAAGATGATTTACATGTTAATACTTGACTGGTCCATTAGAGCGAAAGTCCGTCGCTTGCATCTATCAGTTATGTCACCTTGAAATTCTTTTGTGAAGGGATAATTCGTGTAACTATGGTAGTCGTTTCGGAGTGATTTAACAAGAAAGAAAAAATAATCCCTAGTTCGCACTAGTTAGTGGTGTGTGTTGTGGTGTTTGCGTGTGGTGTGTGTGTGGGTGTGTGTGTGTGTGTGTGTGTGTGTGTGTGTATTGTTGTTTTGTTCGTTGTTGGTTGGTTGTTTCTTCAATTTTGAACGTTCTTTCCACAAAGAGTGATATAGATGGGGGAGGAAGGGGGGGGGGGGGGGGGGCTGGGGGGGGGGGGGTGGGGGGGGGGGGGGGGGGGGGGGGGGGGGGGGGGGGGGGGGAGGGAGGGATCGGGAGGAGGGAGAGTGAGAGGGGGACCGTATTGTTGTGATTTATGTATTTAAGTCTCTTATCAAAAGGAAAAAAAAAAGTCAGGAAAATGAGCATTAACATTGCGTGCGTGCGTTGCGTGCGTGTGTGGGTGCCGTGCGTGCGCATGCGTGAAGCTGCGTGCGTGCATCATGTGTGCCATGCGTGTGTGCGCACGCGCGCCGTCCGTGTGTGTGTGTGGTGTGTGTGTGTGGTGTGTTGTGTGTGTGTGTGTGTGTGTGTGTGTGTGTGTGCAGAGAGAGAGAGGAGAGAGAGAGAAGTTAACTTTTTAAGTGCTTTGAGATGCTCCTCTTTAAACAGCACTATTTGCATTGCGTTTGTGATAATGATACGCGATAACAGCGACAAATAATAAGAATGATGAAATGTAAGTAGTAGTATCGTAGTAGAATAGTAGTAGTATAGTCGTAGTAGAAGTATAGTAGTCGTCAGTTGTTGTTGCTGTAGTAGCAGCAGCAGCCGCAGAAGCTTAGTAGTGGTCGTTGTAGGAAGCAATAGAGTATTAAGAAATGAAAGACAAGAACAAGATTAAGACAACAATGACATTGCTACTTCTACAACAACAAACTACTACTACTGATAATAAAGAACAATGATAATGACTGATAATCACAACAATTATAACACCACAGCTACAACAATAGGGAAAATTTATAATACAATGATAATTATGATAACAAAAATGATAAGGTAGTAGTAGTAGTGTAGTAGTAGTAGTAGTAGTAGTAGTAGTAGTGATGATGATGATGATGATGATGAGACGATGGCTTACTTTCTGGCTCTGAGAATGTTTTGTTGTCATCATGAATTTTGAGGGTATTAAAGACTGACAGGAGTGGTTGTTCTGGAGAGTGAATGCCATGGGCAATCAGGACTGCCTCTTGAGGAAGCGCGTATTACAAGAAGGAGTGTGAAGAGTTGTCCCCTGACCATCAATACACAACTGTGTACGCCTGTCACAAATTACACATATTTAGGACCCATGACAAGCCTGTTTATCCGACATCTAGATGAATTGTGTCTAAGGCGCACCGTAATCGATCAAAAGTGACCCCGTGACAATCAGCTTCTCAGCGGAACGAAGTAGACAAAAACGTGGCACTCTCACAAAACGTTCCAGTCTTGTGGTTGGGTTTACGTGGTGTTTTGTTGAGTGTGTGTGTTCAACACGCACTGTTGTGTTGTTCCCATCATACACAACGCCCCCCCCCCCGCCCCCCCGCCCCCCCCCCCCCACACACATAAACACACACAACACACGTCCCTCTCGAGACACGTTTTCCCCTCAGCTCCAAACTGGCACTATCACATCGTTCCATCAAAGTCGTTCAAAATGAAAATCTGATGGTATTGCGTGATTCCTCTGCATTTCCGTGCATCAAGTATTGATAACCACCCGGACCAATCTGTAAGAGCGCCCAGGAAACAGTATGCACCTAAGGACGACAAGAACAAGAGAACATCTTTATCCCAAGGTCTTGCATCCTGCAAACCCCACAAAGACTTTCCAACGAATCCACCACCTTGTCGTTTGGAACCTTGTCTTTCAACGTTTATGTTTGTGACAGTCATTTACGGAGATAATGCAAAATGAAGCAAAGATTCATAGATCGATTTCGCTCAACACATACATTTAGATTTAAGAAAATTGATTTGAAGAGAGAAGAGAGGAGAGGAGGGTGGATAGGCGTGGTACGCAGAGAGAGAGAGAGAGAGAGAGAGAGAGAGAGAGAGAGCTAGAGAGAGAGGGCCTAGAAAACAGACAGACAGAAATACAGACAGACAGACAACAGACAAACGGATATGGGTATAAGGGGTAGCAAACGTGGCGAAAGGCATAGGTAGTGCCTGAGTGCTTCATCGTTATTGTATTCACTGATTAATGTTCCAGCGATCGAAACCAAATTGCGTGGAGAGGGAGGTAGGCCATTATTTGAGTCTGAAACCTCTGCTCACACGGGGAAGGCCTGACGGCCAAGGCTGTTTTTTCCCACAGGAGCTCATAGCCACACCCGTCTTCCCCATAAGCAGGAGTTCGTATCAGCTTGGTGGATCCCCCTCTAGGGAAAGCCCCCATAGGAATACGACGTCACTGTCAACAAATAACCAGAGGGAGTAAGATAAGATGGCTTATAGCCCACCCAGCCGACCGAGCAAGGGTCCACATCAGGGCTGTCACCACGTTATAAAATCAACTACACAAGTCAAACCAGAGAGGAAGGGCCTGGAATAATTCCGAAAGGAAAAGACGATCAGAAGAAACAGTGAGAAAATTAGCAAGAAGGGCTTAAAATGACTGAGTGGGTAAGGTGGGGAATAAGGTGGGGGTGAACGGGAAAAAAAAAAAAAGAAGAGCAGAACAGAAAAGGCAAAAAAAAACAAGAAAAAAAAAAGAAAGGAAACTGAAAAAAAAAAAAAAAAAAAAAAAAAAAAAAAAAAAAGAAAAAGAAAAGAGACACTCAATGTGAAAGAAGAAGACAATACATTTTTTTCATTGAGAAAAGTTCCGCCACAATGGGTGGCCAGATGGTGGGCAGATCCTGCCAATTAGAGCAGCTTGTGAACAGGGGCAACTTCCTTTGTAACCCTAAAAGACAGGACATTTTGTGGCGCAGTCTCATCTGGGTCCATGTTAAGACGTCAGCTCATTCCCGAATGTGAAGAGGGGAAAGTTCATACCGACTGAAACGAGATGTCTGTAAAAGGGACGCAAAACACACCTGAACAGCTTATACATGCTTCAAATATGTTTTATCATGGGGGCACAAGAGAAAAACAAAATCCCTCCTTCTCGAAGATAGTATCTTGGATCATGCCTTTGACTTAATCTAATCGTTTTCTCCCACTCTACACACACACACACACACGCACAGGCGGGGAGCGGGCACACGCACAGCCGCACATCACCATCACACACACATGGGTAGAGAGAGAGAGAGAGAGAGAGAGAGAGAGAGAGAGAGAGAGAGAGAGAGAGAGGAGAGAATGAAAATAAAACCGAAGAAAGGAAGAAAAATAAATACAAACAACACAAAAAGCGACCTAACAAACAACCTACTGGTGCGTGAGTTGAGTACTACAACTGGTACAGTAGAAGATACTCAGTCCATTTGGATGTCGACTCTCGTGCCGACTTATCAAAGTCAACTTCTCAGCCGAAAATTTTTATTGTACCCAAAAAGGACTTTGGGCCAGGAAATAGAAAAAAAGTGTAACTGCAGCAGACTTCCGTTGTCCAAACACTGGTCAGATCGGTTGATAAAAATCACAAGTGACACAAAGGAGTGGCGTGAA
This sequence comes from Conus canariensis, assembly GCA_033310375.1. Classification (NCBI taxonomy): domain Eukaryota; kingdom Metazoa; phylum Mollusca; class Gastropoda; order Neogastropoda; family Conidae; genus Conus; species Conus canariensis. The sequence goes on from JAMYXO010000202.1 coordinate 24,218, forward strand.
CGAACGACGCAACAACACTGTAAACTTCCATGCGACTGGGTGTCTAGTGTGTTTCTGTTTATATGCCTTACTGGCTATCTCTCTCTCTCTTCTTTCTCTCTCTCTCTCTCTCCGCTCAGATCCCTCCCTTCGCTCTCTCTCTCTCTCGCTCTCTCCTCTCTGTGGTGTGTGTGTGTGTGGTGTGTGGGTGTGTGGTGTTGTGTGGCTCGTGCTGGGTGTCCCCACCTCCAGTCACAGTATGCGCACACCTAGATGCATCGACGGCAACGGCAGAGCGGTGTGAGGTAAGGGTCGTCAATATTGCACACACACACACACACACACACACACACACACACACACACACACACACAGAGAGAAGAGAGAGAGAGAGAGAGGAGAGAAAGAGAGAGCGAGAGCAGTGTGTTGGTGTGTGTGTGTGTGTGGTGTGTGTGTGTGTGTGTGTGTAGTGTGTGTGTGTTCCTGAGCGTCGAGAGGTCACTCAATTCGCGATAAGTGTACAAGAGTTGTGCATGTGTCTCCTGAGCGTGCGTTGTTGTCTGGCTATACTTCAACGTGAGAAGTGGTGAACGATCAGTTGCATAGGACACACGTGGAATCGTGCTGACCTTTTCCTCCTCATCTTTTCCACGCAACAACGACAGTGAGTATGGTGAGAAAGAAGCAGATAAACGGATGGCTGAAGAGCTCGGTACGAACATGTACTTGCGCTTTGAATTCAGTATCATCAGTAAGAATATTTTTCATGATACCGCAAGGGACATTACCTGTTAGTGCGGACCTAGATATTTAAACCTTATCTTACTAGTTCCTTTTCTTTCCATTCAACGCCTTCTTCCTTGCGCTGAACCTTGAGTAAAGTGATCTGAAGCGATCAAAGCAAAGTGAATTTCGTTGTTTTATTCGTTTTGTCTCACCTGAATGAAGACCTAAGAGGTCGTAAACGCGTTGTGTTTCGTCTTTGTGACTCGTTTGTCCACGTTCTCTGTGCGGTTCGCTAACATTTATTTTAGATTTGTTTAAGGATTTCCGTCCGCTGCAGTCCTCTCGCTTGGCAACTAGCTCTATGTTCTTCTTGTTTTATACTTGACTATATAACCACGTTAAGCCTATATCACTAGAAACTGTGATATTCTATGAACATATTGGCATTGTAGAAAGCTATCAAACGGCAGCAGTAATTTCCTAGTAGGACTAATTAGTGTATTAGCCGGTAATTCTGTTATCTATTTGGCTAAAGATCTACGTTTACTGAACACTCCGGTGTAACGATCCATTTTAACTCCCTCCACTTTTACCTCCCTGGGAGTTAGAATAAGCACTTGCCAATTTAACTCCCCGGAGTTAAAACAAACCACGCAGAAATGACTCCCGCCCCCTCCCCCCCCCCCCCCCCCCCTGTTATAGATTACTCCCCCCCACCCAAAACATTCATTTTAATGTGTTAGTCACGATATGAGAAATAAACATTTAATAATACACCCCCTCCCTCCCCCTCTCTCTGTCTGCCTGCCTGTCTGTCTGTCGTCTCCCTCCCTTTCTCTCTCTCGCCCCCCCCCCCCAACTTTCTTTCAGTCTCTCGCTCACGTCTCATCCACTCGCCTGCTTGTCTGTCTGGGCCTTTTTCTTGTCTGTCTGTTGGTCTGTCGTAATGTGTCTCCCTCCATCTCTTGTGCTTGTCTCTCGTCTGCCTGTCATTTGTTTATCTATCTCAGTGTCTCTGTTCCTCCTAGTGGGGTCTCCCCCCACTCCCCCTCTCTCTGTCTGTCTGTTTTTCTTTCTTTCTTTTCCCCCCTTCTCTTCTCTCTCTCCTCTCTCCTCGCATACGCTCTCTCCTCTCCTGCTCTCTCTCCCTTTCTCACTGTCTCTCTCTCTCTGGCATGCTTCCTAGTCCAGCTTTGGTTTTAATTATTATTAGTGTTTATCAAAGACACATTGGATTAAGAGGCTTCTTGTTAACCTAAGACCTTTATATATCCTTTGTCAAGTAAAGTTTTGCAGGTGTCATATGCCAAGTGTCTCTCTGCAAGTGTGTGTGGTGTGTGTGGGGGGGGGGGGGGGGGGGTGGGGGGGGGGGGGGGGGGGGGGGGGGGGGGGGGGGAGGGGGGGAGGGGGGGGGGCGGGGGCGGGGGCAGTCCTGGCATAAGGCCAGAATGGCTCTCCCCCTACTATTTTCTTAACTCCCCGGGAGTCATCTGGATCAACATTTCTTGATCGAAAGTAACTCCCGGGAGTTAGTTTAGGCGACGTGCGTATTTTAACTTTACCCCTGTAGGTTGTATGGGATCGAGAGAGAGAGATGCATCTCGTTGTATGGATCGAGAGAGAGTAGAGAGAGAGAGAGATGCATCTTCGTTGTATCGATCGAGGAGAGAGAGAGAAAGAGAGATGCATCTCTGTTGTATGGATCGCGAGAGAGAGAAGCATCCGTTGATGGAACACAGATCCACCGTTTATTTCAACATGTAACAATAATCTACGGCTCATGCTAGCATAATGTTGTAAATGGAAATGCACCTACAAATATTGTAGGGCAGTTGACATGAAACCGCGCCTTGGCATAATCATTTATTCTCATTGCATTATTTTATTTTTAAAAAACAGACCCAGAAGCAGATCTATATAAAAACAAACTTAAAAGAAAATTACTAAAACTGCCAAAACGACAGAAGGAACCCAATTGCAAGACAAACACGACGCGTTTTCCACCTCTGTTGGTCTTTTTAAGGTGAAACAAACAACATTCAAGGACGCTAAAAACGAAGCACGAACAGTCACTTGTCTCCCCAAATTCGCGCAAAATGCATTTTTCGGCGATTTTCGTATGTGAAGATATCCGTGCAAGACAGGATCCAACGATATGACTAGGATCCCGTCATAAAAAAAGAATAGTGCGTGTTTAATTTCTTAAATTACGATTAGCGAAAAGCAAAGAGAACAAGGATTACAGAAAGGAAGAACCAGGTTAAGCGCAAAAGGGGGGGGGGGGGGCGGGGGGGGGGGGGGGGGGGGGGGGGGGGGGGGGGGGGGGGGGGGGGGGGTGTAAATTCCGCTGAGCCCAAAGTTTTGGGGGGGGGGGGGGGGGGGGTTTTTCTTTCACGTATCCAACTTACCCCCGGGGAGGGGAGGGTTTAAGTTTCAACAGGGGGGGGGGGGGGGGGGGGGGGGGGTGGGGGGGAGAGGGTAAGATTCCTAACTAGTCCAGAATGACCCCCTGGGTAAAAGGCAGCTCCCCAGACGGTACCCCAGGGTAAGTTCCAGAGGGCGAGATAAGAAAACGGGCTATTTTACACCGGTGTAAACGGATCCATTTTAACTCCCTCTCCTACTTTTTAACTCCCTGGGAGTTAGAATTAGCACGTGCCAATTTAACTCCCTTGGGAATTAAAAACAAACCACCCATAATGACTCCCCCCCCCCCCCCCCCCCCCCCGTTTTAAGATTAACACCCCCACAACCCCAAAACATTCAGTTTATGTGTTAGTCACGATAAGAGAAATGAACCAGGGGTAGAAGTTAAAATACGCTACGTGCCTAAACTAACTCCCAAGGGAGTTGACTTTCGATCAAAGAATGTTGATCCAGATTGAACTCCAGAGTTAAAAAATAGAAGGGGGAGAGTCAATGCTGCCTTATGCCAGCACAGCCCTCCTCCACCCTACCCCCCCCCCCACACACACACACACACACACGGCAGAGAGACACTTGACACATGACACTCGATAACTTTACTTGACAAGGATAAAGATCGTAGCTAACAAAGAAGCCTATTAATCCAATCTGTCTTTGATAAGCTACTAATAATAGTAAACAAAGCTGACTAAGACTAGAAGACTGCAGAGAGAGAGATAGAGAGAGAGAGGGAGAGAGAGAGAAAGTAGAGAGAGAGAGAGGAAGGTGGAAAGAGAGAGAGAAGAGAGAGAGAGAGAGAGGGGGGGGGGGGGGAAAGGGGCAGTAAAAGAAAAAGAAAAAAGAAAAACAGGCAGACAGACAGAGAGAGGGGGAGTCGGGGGGGAGACACTAGAGACAGAGACACTGAGAGAGATAAACAAATAAGACAGACAGACAGAGATACAAGCAAAGAGATATGGAGCGAGATAAGAGAGACAAACAGACAGACAAGCAAAAAAGGCAGGCAGACAAGCAAGGAGAGTGAGAGATTGAGCGAGAGACCCTGAAAGAAAGTAGGGGGGGGGGGGGGGAGAGTGGGAGATGGACAGACAGACAGTCAGACCACAGAAACAGAGACAGAGGGGGAGGAAAAGGGAGGGGGAAGGGGGGGGGGGGGGGGTGTAAATTCAATGTTTATATTCTCATATCGTGACTGACACATAAACTAAATGTTTTGGGTGGGGGAGTTAATCTAAAACGAGGGGGGGGGGGGGGGGGGAGGGGGGGAGTCAATTCTGGCGTGGTTTGTTTTAACTCCTAGGGATCCATACAAAGAGCTGCATCTCTCTCTCTCTCTCACTCTCTCCTCTCTCGCTCGTCTTCCTCTCTCCCCCCTCACTCTGTGTGTGTGTGTGTGTTGTGTGTGTGTGTGGTGGTGTGGTGTGTGCGCGTGTGTGAGGCGCGATTTTTTTAGAGCTATGTTAGCACGGAGGGGTGAAATACTGTATTACTAACCTCCGACGGGAGGTCAATTGATTTCCATTTCGGTTGTATGCATGTTATCTATATAAAGCGTAACCACTGTGCCAAATTATATCAGTTTTGGTGAAAAGATGGAATTTGATAATAGAACGAACACCATTCTTGTTGCAGAATTTAGGATCCTTGCGCAGATCGGGTTTACAGAGATTCGTGACCATACAGCAAAAATAAGCTTAATTATAAATTTGCCCTGAACATACAAATGCGAAATTACTGTTACAAATCGAGGTTTACTGACAGAACCAAGTATCTAAAATTTTCGGAAAGTTTACAGGACGATTTTTAAAACTTTCAGCTGCTGTAGCCTGAAAAGAAATTAAGTAAGCGCCTCAAAACTATTACACAAATACATCAATATCAGAAAACTATTTTACTGTTTTCTTTGAGTATCAGTTGGCGCAAGACGTTGCTATAGTAGGCAAACACATAGAAGGTCAATTTGAAAACCAGTTGATAACATGGATCGGAACCACTTCATTCAGAAAAAAAAAAAAAACCAACAGGTGAAAGATATCACTATGTTTACATTTTTCAACACTATTGCCAGATGTACAAGCTATACTAAATGAGACATAGTGAAACGCTACTATAAGTACAGAATACATGCGCGCAAAGTATTCCATAAACTGAACCGATGCGTTGCATACAGACGGGATAAAAACTTATGTGATACGTTGGTTTTACCAGAAAACTGAAAGAGCAGTGAAGGGAAAAGCAGAAACTTGTGATTGTGACACCCTGTTCTTCAATAGTAACTTCAACAGTGTTGGACACAAACCAGAAATATCTTCACCCAATGTTGTGAGTAATTGACATGTGCCAGATATAAATGTGATATATGCTCTGTTAGTGTAAACGGTTGTGATAAGACAGTTTATGTTGGTGAAACTGGACATTCGTTGCAAGAAAAATAGCGGGAACACAAGACGTGACGTCAGTTCCAAAAGAACAAAAGCCAATATGCGATAATTCCTTCAGCATTCAGTAGAAGGATATCCTTGCTGTTGCAGTGTTGGCAAAAGCTTACGATGAAAGCAAAAGCTTCCATCAGACTTATTACTGAAGAGAAATGGATAAGGACATTAATACAAGGATGCCAAATGGATGTAATGTTAAGACAAAATTTGTACCAGGGAACCCTATCCAAAATAACCAATGTACAACATTGATGATCTGCAGAAAATTTATATATTTTTTTCAGATGACAGTTATTGTATGCCATGCACAGTCCCACAGACAGTGACTTATATTCACATTATTCTATGGATTCATTTTCATTGTGATTTATGGGAGCGTATTGTTATGTTTTTGAAGTACATTGGGTTACAGTATAACTACACACAACACACACACACACACACACACTCAACTTGCCCTTCTTTTTCTCTTTTTTCCCTGTTGATGGACATCATAAGATTATGGATGTCAGAGTTCTTGCGTAATATATTTATGACGTCAATTCTTTGCTCTAACTGTTGTCCAAAGATGGACATTACGTAGTTGTATTGTTTTTGTTTTTCTCTTGAAAAAGGCACGTGCCGACAATCTGAAGAGTGGAATTGTGATCTTTTTTGAAAATCAATATCCTTTCTGCTGAACGCATTTTCTTGAACTTGTATTTTATCTATTGTGCTAAGTGTAAATAATAAATACTAAAAATGATTAAGATGCTCGATTTCGTATGCCGAAAGTGCCATGATCAAGGGGACAAACCAGAAGCCAGTATCTCAAAAGCGAGTTTTGCCAAACCCGTACTGAACGCATTTCACCAGTTGATACAGCAAGAACAAAGTGACTGATGATGCTTGGTTTTTACAAGCTTAAAGCGCCCATGTAGCTAGGACAACCAGAAACCATTATCTCAAAGTACCGGGATTTGGGAAAAGATTGTACAGAAAAAGCACTCCTCAACTGTAATCACCAGAACAACGCATTTGATGGACTCGACTTCGTAGGTACATGAAAGCGTCTCTTCTAACAAATGGGACAGCATAAATCGAGTTATTTTTGTTGTACAGGGATTTTGTTGTCACCAAGGGCGCTGGTCAGACCTTGAGTGCCTAACCTAACATTGGTTGTGCCTTTTTTAGTACGATGTGTGGTAGTGAACATTACCACCGTGTGTGTGGTGTGTGTGGTGGATGTGTGGGGCACAGGCCCATGTGTGAGCGCGTGCACATAGTGTGTGTGTGTGTGGATGTGTGTGTGGTGGTGTGTGTGTGTGTGGATTTGTAGGTGTGCGCACGCCTGTTGTGTGGCGTTTGTGTGTGTATGTGTATGCGCACATGTGTGCACGCACGTGTGTGAGTGCGTGTGTGTGGTGTGTGTGTGTGTGTGTGTGGTGTGTGTGTGTTTGTGTAGTGGCGCGCGCCGCGCGGCGCGCTTACGCGCCCGCGTATGTGTGTGCGAGCGTGCGAGCGTGCGTGCGTGCGTGCGTGTGTGTGTGTGATGTGTGTGTGTGTGTGTGTGTGTGTGTGTGTGTTTGGGTGTGTGTGTGTCACGTGCAGAAGAGCATGTGCATTGGCACGGTTTTGTGGTGTGTGTGTGTGAGTGTGTGTGTGTGTGTGTGAGTGTGTGTGTGTTGTTTGTGTGTGTACATGCATGCAAGAAGAGAGAGAGAGAGGGAGAGTTACAGAGTGATACGCCAGACACACCCAGACTGACTGACAGATACCGGTAATCAGAGGCAGCCGAGAGAGAGAGAGAGAGAGAAGAGAGAGGGAGAAAGAGAGAGAGAGAGGAGAGAGAGAGAGAGAGAGACAGACAGACAGACAACAGACAGACAGGCAGAGAGAGAGAGGGGAAAATGGAGAGAGAGAGAGTACAGACAGACAGACAGACAGACAGACAGACAGACAGACAGACAGTCATCAGTCAGTCCGTCAGACAGACATACAGACAGACAGACAGACAGACAGACAGGCAACAGAAAGAGTCGGAGAAACAGACGGAGCGGTGAGAGACACATGTGCGGAAGGGTGACCCACGGTACTGTGTGTTTATCTTCTTCCTTCTTCTGCGTTCGATTGAAGCTGGATGCGTCCAGACTTGAACCCGCCGCCATGATGAAGCCCGCGGTCTTCTCCAGGTCAGAACGGGCTCCCAAAGCTGCGCCTGGTAACTCTGCTCCCCCCGGCCAGGTTTTGTGTCGTAGAGGGCTGCGTGAGTAGGAACAAGCGGATGCAGGAGGACATGTTCGAGGGGTCTGGGGTCCAGTCAGCCGCATGGGAGCACTTGTCAGTGTAGGGTATTTATCTTCAGGCGGTTTAGTGTGGCTCAGCAGTCTGCAGTGGCCGGTCCCAGATACACGAGAAGAGATTGTCTGCAGTGGATGTGCTAGTATTTGAGCTGGGGTGGGACAATTCGGTAGGGGGGGGTGAGACCGTGGCCACCACTCACTTACACGCGCTTCCTTCTCTTCCACTGGAACTGAAACTGGTTGTGGAATGATGGTCTTGGCCTCCTGTAGGGCACGGGTGGCTGAACTGCTCCATTTTGCTGCCTGCCTTGGGAGAAGAGCATCAGCTTTTTCGTTGCCCATCTCCACAGTGAGACGGGGAATCCACTGAAAAAGCGTAATGACAGACTGTTTTGAGAGTTCATGAGGCAGCCTTGGTGTCTTGCGTATGTTGTTCATTCTTTGTGTTCTGAAGTCCCCTGCAGCATAGATCGGCAGTTCTGTGAAGGAAGACACCTTCTGTGATGGGCTGGCCATCCCAGAAACATCCTCACTGGCGTGGACAGTGCTATGTCTATTGTCTCCGCTCTGGTAGCTGGAGGAGATCTTTCCAGTAGGGAAGGCCTTGTGTGTCCAATTTTCCCATTGTGTGTCTGATGAAGAACCCTGCTCCTCCATTCTTGACTGCTCCTTCTGAGGATCCATCTGTGAAGACGTGGGTCACTCACAGGGGTTGTATTGGGTGGCAATCAGCTCCTGTGCTAGATCGTTCAATACTTTGAGGGGCTTGACGGTCCATTCTTTTATGGCCAGACCTTTCGTGATGATTGCGACATCTTCCAGGTGATTGTCTGGTTACTCAAAATTTGAAGGATCTCCATTTCGGCTGGTGAAACAGCAGCAGTTTTCATTGCTGCGATGCAGGCTAGAGAACTATAAAATAGGCATCTGCTCACCCACCTCCGCAGCTCCAACCGGCTAAAGCCCGTTTCGCTGTTGCTCCGCCTGCTTACCCAGAATGCCTATTTTATAGTTCTCTAATAGTAAACACTTTACAGAAAAACATACATAAAGGGTGTTGGATTATCTTTTTATAGTTCTCTTGTCACGGGACCGGTAAAGAAGTAAACAAACAACACAATGGGGACTTGTAACCATGCCTTATTCTTTAGAGGGCTATTTGTCAACCAAGTTGGATTCCATTCTATTGTGAGGAATGACTGGCTGTTGAAAGCTATCTGAATAGGGAGTGTCTGAAAAGGGGTGGGATGTGTGTTCACACAAGCGTAGAATCGTGCACGTTGTTGAAGATTAATCAGCAGCCACCAAGTGCACTTATTCTCAAAAATTTCTAGATCAAAAATAGTAACCGCTCACCGGCCGTGAAGGGTAGGTCTTCCAGAAGGGCAAGCCAGCTCCGACAGATAGGATCTAAAAAGTACCGTTCACGGGAACGGTCTCAGCAATCGAGATATAACCCCTCATTTACGGGAATAGGAAGGTGAGTTTCCCAAATGTTGTCTTGAGTAATCTACAATTTTTTGAGAAGGGTTTGTGACAAGAAGTTCATTAATTTCAGAAGAGAATACTGTCTTGGGCGACATAACACACACTTTCTAACTAAAAACACGACTGCACTGCACACCCGCAAATACAAGACACGGTTCAGTGCTAACAACACAAGTGCTGGGCGGGAAAGCCCGCACTGTTATAATCACGATTCTACCCTAGTTTTTGATTGGGGGAAGGTAAGAAACATTTTTTGATATTTTGAAATTTAGCCGCCTAAATTTATACAATGACGCTAACGCCTGTACAACGACGCCGTCTAAATTTATACAATGCGGCGGGGGCGGCCTTACGCCCTGATGTGTAACTTGACACAACCCGGAAACAGTGCAAAACGCTTCGCTGGGGCCAATTTGCATTGAAAAGGGCCGGGCCCAGACTTTCCCCCCCCCCCCCCCCCCCCCCCCCCCGGACCTAATACTACAAAAAAGGCAGAAGGAGTTGTCTCCCCGGAAAAGAATGTAAAAATTAATGTGAAAAAAATCGTCATTAAATCGTTCAGGTTCTTATTAAAGGGTCGGATCACGTCTATCAAGTTCTTTTTTTAAAAGGGTCTTAACAAGTTTTTATTCAATTCTTAACAATCAACCAAATTCAAAAGTTCTTATTCAAGTACTATTCAAGTTCTTAAAAAGTCTATCAGTCTATTAAGTTTCTTACAATCTCTTTAAGTTCTTATCAAGTTCTTTTTTTTAAAAGTTTTATCAAGTCGTATCAAGTCGTTTTTAAGTTCTTATCTTTTTCTTATAATTATTTATTAGTTCTTGAAATATTATTCCATTAAATGGATCAAAATGATCTTTTGTTTTTGGCGGTTCTGTATTCTTTTTTTTCAATTTTGTATTTAGTGGGCTGTGATTTTTTGGGCTGCTTGTTTTTGCTGTCTTTCTTATATGTTTATAACGAAATAACCACCCCCACCAACAGCAATGAGGGCCAAAAAATTTCCAATCTTTTTAATCCAAATAAATCCAGCGGAACCCTTTGGTGTTTAGGCCTTAAACAACTTGTGTATTTACAGGGGAGGCCGTTTGGCGGGGGTTATGTTTTTCCATTTTGAGTTTTTTCTGTGATTGAAAAATTAATTTTTTTGTTTGTTCCACTCTCTAATTTTTTTTTTTTGCTGCAACACCCAGGGTGAGGAGGCTTTTTAACTGTTCACTTCTCCATCAATGTTTTCTGCTGATTTTCTGCTCGTCATTTTGAAGGGAAACAAATCTATATGATTAAAAAATAATTAATCCCATGGGTTAATGGCATAACAATGTTCCAAATCTTAATATAATCACATCCAAGACTCTATGACTTTGTTTAAAACTGGATCCGCTTAAATCATACATAAAATCTTGTTTAAATCAATGGAGCAAATCTACAACTAGTTTAGGTACAAACAGAACCGTTTTTGCCCAACACTTTTACCATTCTTGACCCATGCGCTTCATACCTGTTGTGATACTTTACAATGGGCGTGGCGACATTTGTTTAATCTGTTCATGCTGAATTCATTTCAAGGGGGCTGGTTTGTTTTTCCACATGCTGCTAAAGATACAACCACCCTTTTTTTGGCGCATAAAGCTTGGCATCAACGATCATTTTTAATTTTAGGAAGTAATCATCGCAGTTCAAAGTTTTATTTAAAAAAAATAAATTTTTTATTTTAAAAATGAGCCCGAAAAAACTATTACTAACCTTAACCTTCTGCTTTATTGGAGGCCAAGTGTAGAAACACAATGCTTGGTAAAGCCTGTTAAAATAAAACCACAGATCTTGGCAAACTAGGCTTTTAAGACTCGCAAAGCTGTTGCTGGGTTATTTCAGCTTCATTGCTACGAAAGATTTTCTAGTAAAAAGGAATAATTCCAGACAGAATCAAATGTAAAATAAAAAAAATACAAATTTTTAAAAATGGCTTCACCGGGAATGATGATAGGGGCGCAGTGGTAAGCGCTTGCTTTCAGCAAGTAATTAGCAATTTAGTAAACTACATACGGGAGAAAAAAGACATAACAAGCTAGGGAGCAACAAACCCACGAAGCCTATGAAAACAAGAATTGAGCAGTTAGATTTTATTTAAAAACAGAAAAAAAGGGACAGCAGCTTTTACAACATTTAAAAAATGTTGACAAACCCAAAAAAAGAATATTTCTGTAACACAACCCCAATGAAACATTGCCCCCACCAAAATTTAGCGACTTTAACACCATCAGAAAAACAAAAATCAAGAAATATTGTTTATTGTCTTTGGCATGACCGCTGTGTATTTTGTTGCACAAATATTGGCTGAAAAAAAAAAAAACAAATCTTTATTCCCAAAAGGAAATGGGGGGGATAACGCAATTAAAAACAAGCCAGCACGGAGTCGTAAAACAAACAGCAAAAATGGTTTCAAAACAAGCGATTTGGCAAATTTATTACCGAGCCCTAAACAAAACAAGGCCCCCACACTTTTGAAATAACCCAAACGACACCCCAAATGGACCTCTATTATACCCCATGATACGAATAGACGAAAAAGTTTTAAAGGGTACGCATTTTTACAGTCATTGACATAGCTTCAAAGACAAAGATGCGAACCTTTAACCACAAAAATGTTTTTTCGCTTTTGCTGTCGCTTTACAACTGATAATCAACAGGGACCTTTAACTTATCCTCGCATGTTTCCCAAGTCGATGAGGGAAAAAAGAATTTAAAGGCAAGTGAATCAATATTTTTTTAAAACATAGAGTTACCAAAAAAAGGCATTCCGGGTTTTCACAGATCACAGGGGTTTGGTTGAAAACTTTAAACAAATTTTTATCTGAAAGACTTTTCTCCTCCCAGTACACAAGAGCTGATTGACAATTCCGGCAACACAAAAAGGGTTTAAAGACTGCCCCATTTTTTGGGCAATGAATAAGAAGAATTTAAAGGGGCAAAACCATACAAGCAATCAAAACCAAACAATAATGGTTGAATTAAAGATCTCCAGAAACTATTAAACCCTTTGGTTTAAAGTGGGATACCTTTATTCCCGGGAACGGAAGGCACTCGCATCAGGGCAACAGATCCAGTTATGGAGTGTTGATCCATATGAGATAAAAAATTGTAAAAAAATGAATCCGCCCGGGGATTATTTACGAGAAACGACACAACAAACCCGCCCCCAAAAGATCTTTTGTGAAGGAAGAACTGCAGATAATCCCTCAGACAAAAGTTCCGGGTCGCTTAATTTTTTTTTAAATTTTAAAATTTAAAGGGGCCAAGAATGGAAAAGGAAGAATCCTTACGTAAAATGGCCGGGAAAGCAAGAATGGTGAAGGAAAGTCCTTAAAATAAATGCAAAAAATATTTGATTATAATTTTGGGCTATTAGACAAATTTATTAAGAAGATTATAGGGCCATGCTAGACAAAACCTAAAAATTTTTGATTGGGAATATAAAAAAAAAAATTCGAGCGCATTTAGCAGAAAATGAAAAATAATTTGGTTGAATTGGGTGATGTATTTTAAGCTTAACGAACGTTTTAACTACGCAAATACATTTTGGTTAAAATGAAGCTCAAAGGGAATGGGAGAAATGGCAAAGGAAAAGTCTTAAAATTAATGCAAGATTTATTTGATAACAGTATATCATTAAAAAGTTTTTGAGAAGATTGACAATCCCGGCTAGAACCATCGCCAACAATCGCTTTAAAAACCCCAAAGCTTTTATTTTGATAAAGGGTATGGAACATAAAATTTTTAAATGACAAAAAAAATTAAAGCACATCTAGCATTAATAAATAATATTAAATTTGCTAATAAAATGATGATATAATTGAAAAGTGCGATTGGGTGAAAATAAAGCCCATAGATTATACTATTCCCCCAAACCCCCATTGCATATGAAAACTCTGGTTAACAAACAACGTTTTGTGTTAGTTCTATCTAATGACTTCTTTGTTACCCAAAGTTTTTGTTGATCCCCATTAATTAGATCGTAGTTTTACGTTTCATGATGAAAAGTCATATTGTCCCCAAAAAATGCTTTTTATAGTTGTCATGGAATGCTTGATGCACACCCCAAAGGATATTTCCCCCCTTTCTTTTTTTTTTCAACTTTTTTTTGGCTTAAAGACGTACATTTCGACCTCAAACCAACAAACCCTTATCACACCCAGAAAATTCATCCTTCACTTTCCTATAACCTTTTGTTAAAATTGAATGCAAAGGCGAATCTTTAGGGTAAAACAGATGTGTGTCCACCGCAGCCTTTTAAACCACTTCTAATTCCATGTCTTTTAAATCTTCAGTAGGGATTCGAAATTTCAAAGGGAAACTGTACTGGGTACAGAACTCTGGACTCTGGATACAAGGGTTTAAAGTAGTCGTAAAGAAATTCAACATCAAAAGCCGACAGCTCAAAACAGTAACCCAATAAAAAAACGGTTTCCAATTTGGGCTTTCTTTTTTTTTTTTATCATTAACCCAAAAAGCTGATCATAAACTTCTGAAGTTCCCGATAATTAGGTTTTGAATAAATTAATTGCCGATTCTCTGGGAAACCCAAACTAACACTTACGCTGTGCGGATTTTTTCCATAGTCTTTCCCAAAAAAAAAGCTGTTGTTCATCAACTGAAAAAGTCTTTTTCTGAAGCATCTGTGGATTAGTTCTGAGATCAGTTTTTCTTCATTATGTATGGTTTCATAAACGGGTTTCTTGAAAAAGCAATTATACGATAACACTGTAAAACTTCAAACCATGTCTTAAATAAAATTGAAGAAGTATGTAATGACAGACAAAATTTTTTTGTCAGGGAAGATTAGGCACAAGTTTAGGTGGTTCTGTCATTGCCCACTTTTAGACTTTCTGCCGCTAAGGGGATAGTCATTATGGTAATCAGGGAATTTCCCTGAGGATATTCTAAAATCAACTTCTAGAATGAGACCTCTTTTACGATCAGCTTCAAGAGTGGGGTAGGCCCTTTTAAAAACATTTGAATGTCTTGAGTCCGTGTACATTTTAAAGTTGCAAATGGAAGTGATTGCCCATTGGCCCATCCATACAGATTGTTTGGCATCTAAATACATGAGATAGTTAGCTTTTACTTGGATCATATCGTCCAAGAAATTTGTTTTTGCTTTACAGTAATGGTGCGACCCAAAACTGATTCCCCCACGCAAATCCGTTTTCAATCATCTGAAGCATTGGCAGAGTCAGACAATAAAACCAATTTGTCCCTCCAGAAAATTTTTTTAAGAAAGCGCCCCAGCTCATCCCAGGCGCAGAAATATATTGGCAGGATCCAGGCTGAAAGGGTTTAAAATGCAGGTCTTCCGTATAATTTTCAAAGACGTCCGCCAACAAACTTTTTATCCGCCATTAAATAGGAATCATGATAGCCCCTCCTCCCTTTGTTTTACCACTCTAACTTCTGCCACGCATCTTGAGCATCTGGTAATCAGAATCACTGAGTTCCTTTCCTCTGAGACAATAAAACGGCCCCCTTTAGGGCGGATAGGGATCTCGCAAACCTTTCCCAACTTTCAATGTACTCAAAAAGGGTAAACCCCTTCTAACAAGATTTGGTAAAAAAAATTTTTGTTATGGGCAGGACTTTAAGGACATAAGCCAGTGACTCTAAAGAACCCATCAGGGTTTGCATAGAGTCGTAGAAAACATTTTTATTATAAAGTGAAACACATGTATTTTTTCCTGATGACTGGTGAAACTGCATGACACCCAGAAGTCCTAGTTAACTGCTTGCATTATAAGGTGAGAGTCGTAACCTCGCAAGTTGTGAAAGAATATTGGCAGCTTCCATGTCCTTTGGTTTCAAAACTTTAGTTGAAGATTGCTTTTGTTATTTTCTGCTCCTCTAAATTTTCCCCACAATTGTGTCATGGGCCTCTACGTTGGATTCTCTGGGGGTGGCAACCAAAGGGCCGCCCCACAAATCCAACAGTGAGTGGCTGAGTCATACTTTTGGGTTGGTCTTCATGCGTCATTAGGATTTCAGAATAAGTTTAGATTATTAGAACATGCATTACGCATTTGCTGCATGCGTTTTAAGAAGAAATTTTGCAGCATTTGGCCCCTCTGTATAGATTCTGGCTTTAAAATGGGCGCCTTTCCGACCTAAAAAAAGAGAAGGCAAATGAGCAAATCTGATGATTACCATTAAGACGTTTTAGGAATTTTCTGTGGGGTTGGTCTCAATAAGGAACATGATTGATCGAAGTCTGCTAAACAACATATGGACTAGTTTGCAAACCCTTTCCCCGTTCTTAAACTAACTTACTGCCTTCTCCCGGCGTAATTAGTTTTTGTATCACAGGCAAAAATGGCGCAATACAATGGGTTTTTTAAAGTTCGCTCGCAGCTTGAACGGACGAATTCTTGTTAAACATTTCTACAAAATTCTTTTTTGCTATGTTGATTGTAGTATGCACTAGGAATCTACTCATTGTGCGTATTAGAGTGTAGTGCAACCCATTAAGAGGCTTTGCATTAGGGGTAAGTCTACATGACTCCTGGTTTGGTTTCGCCTTTGTTGGACTGTTTTTGACACTCAAGTTGGCAGAAGGTTGGGTTTCTTCAAAAACCATGTGTAGACAATAACATTTATATGGGGGAAAATTTTGTTTTTCAAACGGGTCATTTTTTGTCTACAGCATAGGAAATTCAAGGCCGTTAAAGTTAAAGATTATTGGGCCCACTGTAAAAAAGTTAAGATACTCTTCTCTGCATTTTGGCAACGTGATGCACCTAGCAAGAACGCACCCACATAAAACATTTGTCGTCTGAATTTTTTATGTTCAAAACCGCTTTCTTTGCAACTAAATGTTGGGGGCAGTGGAAAGTAAACCTTGCCTACAATTGGCTCATACTTAGCTTGTCTTAATCCTGAATGTCTAGGACTTCACCCCCCTGAAAACCCAAACCCGAGCCTCTCATTTTAGCTGCTTCAAGGCTTCATTAAAAATGTGTAAGGGAAATGATCTGCCCAACCGGTTTTAAGTCATTATGA
The DNA here is from genome assembly GCA_033310375.1 of Conus canariensis. Taxonomy (NCBI): domain Eukaryota; kingdom Metazoa; phylum Mollusca; class Gastropoda; order Neogastropoda; family Conidae; genus Conus; species Conus canariensis. The sequence goes on from JAMYXO010000202.1 coordinate 40,608, forward strand.
GAAAGAATAGTCTGCTTTAAGTTGAGACCCAGACTTCTAGATTTTCTTCGTTTATTGTTTTTAATAGTCGATTAAAACAACCTAAAACCTTACTTTAACTGGAGGGTTTATTGTTTAGTTTATACTTTTAACTTGAGAAATAAACATGTACAACGCTTGCCTGTACTTGGGTTTGGGTCAATTTAAATTCTAAACGAACCCTTAAATTTTAAAACTTTTGACAAACCTCTTCTCGAGCATTGCTTCAAACAATTCACTAAACCCTTCATATATCTTTCCATGTTGACTTTTTTTTCTAACTAAAAATTTTTATTTAAATAAAAAAAAAATTAATCAGAACATATCAACGGTCTTTTTGTGTTTTGGACTCAAAACAAAGTATAAACGCCCTTGGGTTGGGTTAATGTGAGCTTTTTTAGACAAGTTTAAATGTTTCGTTACTTTTTTAAACTTCCTTTTTTCTGGCGGTGTCGGTTGTTAGAAAAAGTTGCCCTTCCCTTTTTCTTTGAAGATAAACTTTTTGTCTTTTGTAGTCCTCAAATCAGCCTGTGGGCGACTAAATTCTTCATCCGTGATTTTGAGCCATGCTTTAATTATCAGTTTGAAGAACTAAGTTTAGCTGTTATTAGTTGACCATAGCTGGTGCTTTGGGGGTTAGCTTTAATTTTTTTGCGCCAGCACTTACAAGCCAAAGAACACACCAAGAGTTAAAGACAAACCACCTAGAGGAAAAAAGCTGCCGGTGGCACCTACGCCTGTGCTAAAGCCTACATTTGCCTGCTGAAAGAGCACTAGTGTCGATGCTCCAGTTTAACATATGAAACCCGCATTAAAGACAGCAAAACTTCTTTGGTTTTTACTGATTTTAAAGGTCCTGCCTAGTTTTTGTTGCATTTTTTAAATGTTGGGTTTAAATTTCGAAGTTTTTATGTCTACACAGCACTAACTCTTTTTTGGGGGGGCACTTTGGATAGTCGAACAACATGTTTTTTTAAATAAAAAAATTTTAAAAAAATGGATATCTTTAAATTCTGTTATTTTGAATATTCACTGGGGCATCATTATTAAAAACAATGTACAAAAGGGGTTATCACCTCTTTTTCTTATCAATTTGAATGTTAATTACGTCTTTAACTGTTCTTTCCTCCCCCGCTTCCCATGCAACTGATTACCTGTTGACCTTAGGTCAATCCATAACCCGTATTCGTTTTTTAAAATTTTCACAAGTCTAACAGGTGAAGGTTAATTTTTTAGACACAAGGCTACTTTTGGGTTTTTCCTACACCTCCCGCCCCAAACTTTTTCTTATTTCATCAAAATGATGAAAAGGGTTTTAAAGCCCGCAAACCGAAGACTGGTAGGACAAACCCCAAATTTTAACTTTGGGTACTTTGTTATTTTAGGATTGATAAACTTTTCATTTTGTCTTTTGAATGGTCTTCATCTTCACACAGCAATAAAAATACCTTTAAGGGATTGCTGCCCAAAAAAAACAAAAATTCCATATAAAATCTGCCTGTTTTTAGGATATTTTGAATGATGAATCACTCTTTCGTAATATTTGCAATTTTTGATTTGATATTGTTGCTCAATCAGCCTGTTTTTAAGTTAGGGTTCTAACAATGTCAAACTCTAACGGATCGAAAATGCTGTACTTGGAACAGGGGTCTGTAAATAATGACACTTTGTATTCATAAAAGTAGTTTCATATGACAATCTGTTTTTTATGCTCCTTGAAAGTATGGCGCATGCGCTTTTAACACTCAAAATCCAAGGGTATAAAAAACCCGATTCAAACGCATAACTTACAGGGTTCATACTTTTACCGCTTTAGCATCTCGCGTCTATCTGGTTTAGTGCTTCGTTATTATTCGATTCCTTGAAACGCAAAATCGGCCCTTTCATTATCGGTTAGCCAAGATCAGAATAGATTAGAAATTTTTGTCTGCCTTGTGTAAGAAAATATTTCTTGCCCCTCAAGTTTTATAGAAATTTCTTAACGATTGCCCGTCCCCAGATCTGTACAACTTGGGCCTGTTTCGTCTGTTGCTGAAAACAAGTATTTTATTTTAAAAGTAAGCCGTCGATCCCGGGGCCCCAAACACTTTATCTGCCCTAGGTCTGGAAATTTGACAGTAAAATCTGAACTGAATCAATAGTAGATGGATTATTTGAACATAATATTCCTTTTTATTTTCCCTTCCCCGCCAAAGGGGTCTTTCAGTCTTCTATGCGGGTCAAAATCGAACCATATGCTTGTGACATTTTTTTTTAAAACAAAATAAAAATTAATTATTTAAAAACATGGCAGAAGAAGATTAATTTTTTGATCCTGGGGGGACGACATGAGTGAAATGACGCCTTTGACACATCCATTACAAAACCCTTGCGGCGTGAATTAAAAAAATAAGGTCAAATCATTTACAAAGTTAGGCCAAGAACCCCCCGAATAAGACCCCAAGATTTTGAACAAAAGATGACCATTTTTTGTGAAAACCCAGCAAGGGCAACTGTTCAGCTTACAACAAAAACCCGACCCCAAACAAATTTTTTAGCAAAGACACAATTTGACAAAGGCCAATGGGGAGCGATCAAAAACGCCTTGGCATTGCTAAAAACCCGAAGAATAACAGTGAGGGAGTTGCAAACTTCAAAACACACTACAAGAACTCCAAAGATAACCAAATCCAAAAAATACCCTTAAAGATTAAGCCCAACACGACGAAATAATAAAACCATTTTTTTGAAGGGAAAAAGTATTAAAAACAGCACATCCGCCGCACCTAAAGGGGAAAATAACGGCCCTTGATCAGCTTTGAAAAGCATCCAGGCAATTAAAAACAAACAATTTAGCAAAACTGGTGAACTAGATGACATATAAAAAGAGAAAAAGAAAAACTAGTTTTAGGCTGATGACCACAACTTAGGACCTGAAGTTAAGAAGAGAATAACACAAAGACTACAAAGATCTTGAACAAGAGAGATCAGCAAGACATGAAGTGCTGACAAGTCTACTAACCGAGAACAATTACGAACTCAAGTGAGCAGAATAATAGAATCTAACCAAATAATTTTATATGAAGACACGACGCTAGCAAAACAATAAGAACACTGTTTAGAGAGCAAGGTGTCACATTAGCGAGTGTCAGTTATATAACAAGCCTTAGGATTTGCAATAATACACTGGTAGTTGGCTATTACAGGCGGCGAGGAGTGTTTGGAGCAGTGGCCACCATGCCCACCAACTCCGACGACAGCTAAAATCATGGATAAAAAAAACAACTCGATCACTTGCGGGTTTATTTTAAAAAAATTAGCCAGTAAAGGGCAATAGACTCTTTGCCGTTTAAAATAGGGGGGATCGTTAGCTGGCTTTTGTCTACTGCAAGTAAAGTAGTTGGCTTTATGCCGAGCACTTTAAGGCATTAGTTGTCTTAATATTGGGTTACTCTTTAGTAAGATAAAGACCAAGTAATCCTAGGGCAGTTAATCCAATGACAAGTGCTGTCCCTTTTCATATTCATGGTCATTGAATTCTTGGGTCCACAAGGATTGAATGGGGGGTTTGGGGGTGGCAAATTTTCCCATCAAGTTGAACTCTTGCTGTGCGGGTACGGAGGAAGTTGCGTATCCAGCGGTACATACCCCCTTTCCACTTTCTTGTTTAGTAGCTTCGGGGAGAAGCCCTTCCTTCCATACCTTGTCGAAGGCTTTGTCAGGTCCACAAAGACAGCGAGAAACCTTTTTTCTTCTCCTGAAAGGCGTTTTTCGACCTGTTTGGGGGAGGACACAAGCTGTCTTCCGTACTGTTTTTTCCTGATGCTGACTGTGTGTTGCTGAGCAGGTGTTTTCTTCCAGGTGTTTCAGCAGTCTTGTGTTCACCATTCTTTCCATCCCCTTTGCCCAGACAACTGAGGGGGCTGATTGGTCGTAGCTGGATTTCTTGGTTTTGTCTTTTTGTTTCTTCTGATGGGATGAGACTGCTTCTCTCCATCGGTCTGGGAATTTCCCTGAGATCCATGACTGGTTGTGATCGAAAAGAGCTTCTGTTCTTGCTGTGGTTCCAAGTCTCCTGATCATGTCATTGGTAACACCATCTTTCCCGGGGGCTTTCTTTGGCTTTAGTTTTTTAATGGCTGCATTGAGTTCAGTCATGGAGAAGGCTAAACATCAGGGACGGTGTAGGGTTCTGGTTTTTTTTCAGCTCTCCTTGATTTCCTTCCCGGGACTTCCTGCACTCGGCATTGGGTATTGTTGCTTTGCTTTCCTCTTTGTAAAAGTCTGCCAGAAAGTTTGCTGCTTTCCTTCCCGTGTGGTGCGTACCGTTTTCCTCGTTTGAGGGTTTTGCTGTGTCCCCCCTCGGTGTCTTCATTCAGGGCTTTTGTTAGATTCCACAGTTTGCTGGTGTCCTTCTCCATGTTGGGGCTGCTGGTCTTCTCGTTCCAGCTCTTTGAGTTCAGCTTTCTTCGTTGGTTGAAAGCTTCTTTGGCGTTGTTGTGCCGCACTAGGTTCTCTGGAGTGGGGGGTTTGCTCCATAGCTCCCTGGCATTGTCCATTTCGTGTGAAGCTGTTCCAGTGTGTCACTCCAGTATGGAGTAATGTCTTCTTTTGCCCCTTGGGATTGCCTGCTTTGCTGCCTGAAGAATAGCATCAGTGAAAATTCTGGACGTTTTTGTTCAGGTCATTTGCACAGCAAAATTTTTGGTGTGTGGGGCAGCCTTTTCTGCAAAGAGGTCCAGTTGGCTCGTTTGAAGTTCCAACTTGTTGCATGTTGCGCTCAGTACTCCTAAGCTGGAGATGTGAGAATGACTGGCAGGTGGGCGCTCCTCCAAGCTGGATGCTGACTTCTCGGACTGAGCTTGTGAATGTCCTCAGAGCTACTGCCAGGGCTGGGGTGGAGGTGGTTTTCCAAGCTCTGGAGAAGCACTTGGTTTGTCGTCCGCCTGGTTGATGTACTAGATTATTTTCCATCATCCAATCCTCCACTTCCTCACCACGGGCACCATTTCCTCATATCCCCAGTTTGCGAGTGGCTGTTGAAGTCCTCAACCACCAGGTGTCTGTAATCTTCTAGCTTCACGTTGTGTAGCGTAAGAGATGAGGTTGATGGGGTGTACCCGTTGGTGATCGGTAGGTCTCCACTGGCAGCAAGAGCTTGACAGTCAGATGTTCTAGTTCTTGTCTTCTTTATCTGTTTGTCTCCACTGCAGGGAGGGAGTTTTGACAAGGGTAATGATTCCTCCCTTGTGTCTGCTTCGCGGTCTTGGCGAAAATGTCTCGTAGCCCTTACGAAGAAATGTCGATGATCTTTCAAGTGCGTTTCTTGGGATGCAGATGACATCGATGTTGTTTTTGCTTAGAAACTTTTGCAGTTCTGGCTTCTTGTTCCCTAGTCCTTCTGCATTCCACTGGGCCACAGTAAGGGGGTAGGAGGCGGGGTAGTCTGGTCAGTCGCTCTACTCTGCCTTCCCCCGACGTCGGGTTAACAGAGGCACCGGTCGCTGGGTGGGCCCCTTTGAGGTTTAAGGCCCGGCTCCGTCACCCCCCGGGGTTGTCGCTGATAGGGACGACGCCATGAAACAACAAGGTAGTCTGACGCATGACCATAATCGTTGATGCGTGTTGCCCTAATTTATCCCCCGGACCTGCGCCCTAGCTGAAAACACTCCGTCTTCGGCAGGGTGGATGCTTTTGCCATTTAACCCATGGCTGGGGTAAGGCTTGGAGCAGTGTCAGGGCGTATCCACACGCCGGTGGGCCTTCACTCAGTTCCTTCCAAATTTTTGGGGGGGGCCTTACTCCTCCCTCTGGGGCTGGTCTAGCCTGCGGCTTTTCCCTTTATTGGAGAGGCCGGGATCTAGTTTGATATAGCGCCATATTCCACTCCCGTGCCGCGTTAGTGAAAACAACCTGCCCCATGTCCCCACATTAACGTGGCGAGAAGGTGCGACTACGGTGTTCACCCTTTTCTTAATGGAAGAAAGGGATCTTCGCAGTCGTGTGTTTATCTGAACACCCTTTCCAACAGAAGGGGGATAACGACCCTACTCATGTCTCACTAATGACATTCTTTTGCCGCCAATATTGTGGGGCCGCGTTACCTGAAAGTGACGTCAACCACGAATGGTCCCCCGCTCACGTTTCAGCGAATGATACTCTCCAGCCGCCAGTATTGCAGGGATTACTCGACTTGACAACACACCAACAGGGAATGGCTTAGCATAGCTGGTGGCCAGAGACATCGTGAGCACTGACTGACTGTCCCATTGTCAGAGTATCCATTGGTTTGTTTACATTGGACGCTAATCACGACAAAATATTGAATCGTGGGGCACTGACGACTGAACGCCTTTTATTGTCAGAGTATCCATTGTTGTCTTGACATTGAACGGGAATATAACCCCCAACCACCCATCAAGGATCTTCTAATTTACACCCATGAACAAATGACGAAAAAGATTTAAGTACGCACTTACAGTCTTGACATAGCTTCAAGATACAAAAAACTGAACCATTAAAAAAAAAGATTTGCTTCGCTGTTGCTGTCGTTTAAAAACAACTGATAATCACGAGGACCCTTAACTTATCCTCGCTGATCAAGCCCGATGTTTGAAAAAAATTTTAAAAGGGGCAAGTGAATCAATTTTTGTTAAAACATAGATTTTACCATAAAAAGGAAACCGGTGTCACAGTCAAAAAAGGGTTTGTTTAAAAACTTTACAAACATTATCTGAAGGTTTTTTTCCTACCGTACACAGAGAGTTGGTTGACATTCTCGCAACACGGGAATGGAAAAAAGACGCCCTCATTTTGCGCGCAATGAATAATGAAAATTTAAAGGTCTAAAACCAAACAACAATCAGAAAACAACATAATGTTGTTGAAGGAGAGTTTTCCCTCAAGCAACTTTTACCATTTGTTTGAAAGTGAGATCCCTTTTAAATCGCCGGGAAAAAGCGAAAGGACACTCGAAAACAGGGAAACCCGCCCAGTTTGGGTTTTTTGTTTCCAAAAAAAAGAAAAAAAAAATTGTGAAAATGAATCCGCCCGTGTATTATTTACGAGAAACACACAACAAAACGACCACCCCCCGAAGATTTTTGTGAAGGAAGAACGCAGAAAATTCCCTCCAGACACATTTCCAAATCGCTTAGTTAATTTTAGCAAATACATTTCGAGTTAAAATGGAACTCAAAAAAATTATTTGCGTATAAAATTTATTTTTTAAAACAAGATAAAAAAATAAACAAACCCATTGACCTAATATTTTTTTAAAAAAAACAAAATCTTGAAAAAACACCAAAAAAAAAACCAGCATAACGGATAAAGAAATTATTTGAGAAAACAAATTTGCGCTGACCAAATGTCTCCAATGCCCCAATGCATATGAAAACTCGGATTAACAATACTCTTTTTGTGTTAGGCGGGCAAGAGACCTTTTTTTACAACTGTTTTTTGTTAATCTCATGCAGATTAGATCGCAGCTTGTAATTGTCAGATGAAAAGTCTTTTTATTGAACAATGCTTCTTTATATTTTGTCATGGATAGTTTTTTATGCACAACACTACGAGATATTCCCCTTTGCTTTAAAAACTTTTTTGGCTTGAAAGACGTACATTTTTCGACCTCAAAACCCCAAAAAACTCCTTTATCACCCCCCAATAATTCTCCTTTAACTTCTAAAAACCCTTTTATTATACGAAAGCAAAGGGGGACCTTTAGGGTAATCAGGGTGGGTCGTACCACCAGCATGCCCTTTAAACCACTTCTGTTTTCCCAAATTTTTTGTAAAAATCTTCAGTAGGGATGTCTATTACAAAAAAATCTGTATCTGTGTACAGAACTCTGGCCCTCTGGATACAAGGGTTTAAAGTAGTCGTAAAGAAATTCTAACATAAAAAGCATCGACAGCTCTAAACAGTAAACCCCAATAAAAACAGGTTTTGTACCAATTTGACTTTCTTTTTTTCATCTTTATTCCAAAAAGCTGATCATGAAATTTTCTAAAGCTTGATAAATTTGGTTTTGACACCAGCTTAATTGCAACGTTTTCTCTGGTGACCAATCAACATTTTTTACGTTTGTGCGGGAAATTCTCCCATAGTCTTTCCAAAAACAGCTGTTGTAAAACAATTTGAAAAAAGCCCTTTTTCGAAGCATCTGGGGATTTATTTTCTGAGATCAGTGTTTTTCTTTAAATGTATGGTTATCATGAACTTTTCTTAGATCAAAAGCAATTATACGATGAACGCTGCCAACTTTAAACCATGTCTTAAATAAAATTTGGAAAAATTCTGTAATGACAGACATAATTTTTTTTGTCACGAAGATTAGGCCACAAGTTTAGGCGGTTCTGTCCATTGACAACTTTAGGGTTTACTTACTGCCGCTAAAGGATAGTCATTATGGAAATCATGAAGTTCATGAGGAAATTCTAAATCAATTTCTAGAATGAACCTCTTTTACGATCAGCTTCTAGAGTAGGTAAGCCATTTTAAAAACTTTGGAATGTCTTTTACAGTGTACATTTTAAAGTTACGTAATGGAATGATTGCCCCATTGCCCATCCATACAGATTGTTTGAAACTAATTACATAAATAGTTGGGACCTTTTACTTGGATCATAGTCGTCCAAGTATTTGTTGTTTGCTTTAACAGAAAATGTGCGACGCCAAACTGTTTCCCCCACGCAATCCGTTTTCAATCATCTTAAGCATTGGCAGTCAGACAATAAATCAATTTGTACTTCCAGTAAATTTTAAGAAAGCGTCCCAGCTCATCCCAGGCGCAGAAATGTAATGCGCGGGATCCAGGCTGTAAATGTTTCATGCAGGTCTTACTATAATTTTCAAAGACGTCCGCCAACAAACAGGTATCCGCCATTAAATAGAATCCATGATAGTCTCCCATCGTTTTACACTCTAACTTCTGCCACGCATCTTGAGCATGCTGGTAATCAGAATCACTGATTCCCTTTCCTCTAAGACTAGAAAAGAACGCGCCTTTAGGCGGAAGTGTATCTTCGTCAAACCTTATCCAACTGTTCATGTACTCATAAGGGTAAACGCCCTTTCTAACAAGAGTTGGGGTCAAAATATCTTCTGTTATTGGGCAGGACTTTAAGGACAAGCCCCAGTGACTCTAATGAACCCATCATGTGTTTGCATAGAGTCCGTAGAAAGACATGTATTTAAAGTGAAACACATGCTACTTTTCTGATGACTGTGCAATGCATGACACCCGAAGTCGCTGGTTACTGCTTGGCATTATAAGGTGAAGTCGTAACCACCTCGCAAGTTGTGAAAGACAATAGGCAGCTATCCATGTCTTTTGGTTCAAACTTTAGTTGAAGATTGCATTTACTGTGGCTGCTCCTCTGAACTTTCCGCTGATGTGATCATGGTCTCTTACTGTTGGATTCTCTGCGGTGGCAACCAAGGCCGCCCCACAAATCACCAACAGTGAGTGGGCTGAGTCATACTGTTGTTTTTTGGTCTTCAGGCTCATTATGATTTCAGATAAATTCAGATTATTAGAACAGGGCATACGCACTTGCTGCATGCGTTTTTAAGAAGTATTTTGCAGCATTTGGGTCCTCTGTATACATTCTGTGGCTTTGATGGGCGCCATCCGACCTAACATGATGAAGGCAAATGAGCAAATCTGACTGATTACTCATTAAGACTGTTTTAGGAAGTTCTGTGGTGTTGGTCCTTCAAAAGGAACAATGAGTGATTCGAAGTCTGCGTAAATCAACATATGGACTAGTTTGCAACCGTTTCCAGTTCTTAAAACTAACTTTACTGCCTTCTCCTGGCGGTATAATTTTCTGTATCACAGTCAACTGGGCATAATACAATGTTTTATATGTTCGCTCGCAGCTTGAACGGACGGAATTCTTGTTAAACCTTTCTACAGAATTCTTGTTTGCAAAGTTAGTTTTTGGGAGTATGCACTAGTAAAACTACCTTGTGTGTAAATTAAGTGTGTGCAACCCATTAAGGCTTTGCATAAGGAAATAAGTCTACATGAGTTTTGGTTGGTTCGCCTATAGTTGGACTGTTTCCTTTGACACTCTAAATTGGAAGAAGGTTGGGGTTTTCTTCAGACCATGTGTAAGACATTAACAGTTTAAATTTATGGATTTGTTTTTTTAAACTGATCAATTTTGTCTACACCATAGAAATTTAAGGCCGAAAAAAGTTAAGATCATTGGCCCACTGTAAAATATTAGATACTCTCTCTGCATTTTTGGCAACGTGATGCAGCCTAGCAAGACGCACCACATAAAACATTTGTCGTCTGAATTTTTTTTATGTTCAAAAATGCCTTTCTTTGCAACCCAATGTTGGAGGCAGTGGAATTAAACTTGCCTACACTCGCCATAAATTACCTGTTTTTTAAATCTGGGTGTCTAAGGACTTCACCCTCTGACCCAACCAGAGCCTCCATTTTAGCTGCTTCAAGGCTTCATCAAACTGTGTAAGCAGCTGGTCTGCCCACCAGGTGTTAAGTCAATATGAAAAAAGAATAGTCTGTTGTTTTGGTTGAGACCCAGACTCTAGAAAATTTCTTCATTTATTTTTATATTGTCGATTAAACAACTAACCACTTTACTGGAGGGTTTTTTGTTAGTTTACTTGGAACTGAGAAATAGCGTGTACAACGCTTTCCCGCACGTTTTTTGGATTAATAACTTCTAAATCAAACCCCATTTGTGCTCTTTACAAAACGCTCTTCCTCGACATTGCTTCAAAAAAATTTTTTCTGAAAACTTCATTATCTTATCCATGTTGAGTTTTCCTTTCTAACTTAAAAATTTTTATTTAAATTAAAAAAAAATACTTTTAAACAGAATCAAATCAACGGTCTTTTTGTGCTTGGACTCATAAACTAAAGATAAACCCCTTTTGGGGTTTTTAAGTGAGCTTTTAGAACAGAGTTAAAATTTTTTTTACTTTTTTTAACATTCCTTTTTTATCTGGTCGGTGTTCTGGGTGTATGAGAAAAAGTTGCCCTTTCCTTTCTTTGAAGATCAACTTTTGTCTTTTTTTAGTCCTCAAAATCCCGCCTGAGGCGACTAAATTTTTCATCCGTGATGTTTCGAGTCGGAAGTGCTTATTTATTGTCAGTTTGAAGAACTAATTTAGCTGTTATTAAAGTTGAACCAAAAGCTGTGGCTTTTGGGATTTAGCTTTTATTTTTTGCTGACAGCACTTACGCCAAATGAACACAGCCCAAGATTAAAAAGACAAACACCAAAGGGGTATAGCTAACCGGTGCACCTACGCCGTTGCTAAGAGACCTACACTTTTTTCCTGCTAAATAGAGCACTAGACGATGCCCATATTAAAATATAAAACAGCTTTAAAGACAGCAAATACCTTCGTTTGGTTTGCTGTATTTGAAAGGTCCTGCCTATTTTTTGTTGCATTTGGTTTATGTTTGTAATCAAAGTTTTTATGTCTCACAGCACCAGAATTGTTTTCTATCCCCTTCTTGGGCACTTTTGATAAACTGAACAGACCATGCTTTTTTTTAAAAATAAAAAAAATTATATTGGATATTTTTTTAATTTCTGTTTATCTTGAATATTCAGCTGGCATCATAATTTTAAAAAACAAATGTACATTAAGTGTTTTTATCACTCTCTTTTTCTTATCAATTTGAATTGTTTATTTACGTCTTTTAACTGTTCTTCCCCACTCCCAGCAACTGATTATCCTCTGTTGACCTTAGTCAATCCATAAACCGTAATTCGTTGTTTAAATATTCATCAAGTCTAACACTTGAAGGTGTAGAACTTTAGACCACAAGGTCTACTGTTGACTTCTAGACCTCCCGCCTCCAAAACAATTTTCTTATTTCATCAAAATGATGATAAGGTTAAAGCCCACTACCGGTAGACGTTGGTTAGGACTACCCTCAATTGAACATTGTACTTTCGATTATTTTAGGATTGATAAACTTTTCACTTTGTCTTTTAATGGTTCTTCATCCTTCACACAGCAATAAAATACCTTTAAGGGATCTTGCGCGGCGCTAAAACTAAAGTACCATATAATGTCTGCTCTGCTTTAGGATATTTGAATGATGAATCACTCTTTCGTAATATATTGCTAATTTTGACTGATATTGTTTGCTCAATCAGCCTTGCTTAGTTAAGGGTTGCTACAATGTCAAACTCTAACGAGATGTCGAAAATGCTGTACTTGAATCAGTGTCTGAATTTAATGACACTTTGTATTCATTAAAAGTTAGTTCATAGACAATCTGTCTTTTAATCTCCTTGAAATATGCGCATGCGCTTTAACAACTCAAAATCTAAGGTAATGGAAAAGCGATTTCCAAGCAAAACTTACAGCTTCATACTTTTTAACCGTCTTTTAGCGTCTTCGGCGTCTATTCTGTGTTTTAGTGCTTCGTTATTTTCGATTCCTTGAAACGCAAGATCGGCCCTTTCATTATCGGTTAGCCATAGATCAAATAGATTAGAAATATGTCTGCATTGGTAAAGAAAATATTTCTTGCCCCTCAGTTTTATAGAAATTTTCTTAACGATTGCCCGTCCAGATTCTGAACTACTGTCCTGTTTCGTCTGTTGCTGAATCAGTTCTATTTTGAAAGTAAGCCGTGCAATCCCGGCACAAATCACTTCATCTGCTCCTAGTCTGGAAATTTAACAGTAAGAATTGATCTGAATCAATAGGTTAGATGGATTATTTGGAACAATAATATTCTGTTAATTTCCTTCACTGCCAAAGGCTCTTTCAGTCTTCTATGCGGGTCAAGAATGAGCCATATGCTTGTGACATTTTTTTTTTATAAAACAAAATAAAAAGATTAATTTTTTAAAAACATGGCAAAGAAGAATAGGATGTTTTTGATCCTGGAGACGACATGAGTTAAATGACAAACCCTTTTACACATCCATTTCAAACATTGCGGCGGAATAACAGAAGTAAGGGCAAATCATATTTATCAAAGTTTAGGCCAAGAACCTCCTGATTTTATAGACCCAATGATTTTGAAACAAAAGATGACCAATTGTTTTGTGAGAAACGACGAAGGACAACTTGTTCAGCTTACAACTAAAAACCCAACCCATCAAAGTTTTAAAAAGTACAATTAGACAAAGGGTCAGTGTGAGCGATAAAATCGCCTTGGGGATTGCTAAACCCGCGAAGATTTAAAAGTGAGGCAGTTTGCTAAACTACAAAACACCTACAAGAACTCCCAACAGATAACCAAATACAAAACATGGAACTTAAAAATTTAAGCCCAACGCAAACAAAATAATAGAAGCCGAAATCCAAGTTTTTCAGAAGAAACAGTATTAAAAACTATCACGATCCGCCGCTACCTATGAAGAAAATAACGGCCCTTGATCATGTTGGGAAAGCATCATGAGGTGAATTAACAAACAATTTTTAGCAAAACTGGGTGAACTAGATGAGCAAATAAAAAAAGAAAAAGGAAAAACTAGTTGAGGCGATGAACCACAACTAGCCTATGTAAAGAAGAAAATAACCAAAGACTAAAAGATCTTGAACAAGAGAGATCATGCAAGACTAGACGTGCTGTCTACTAACCGAGAACAATTACAACTCAAGTGAGCAGAATAAAGAAACAAATCCAAAGAATTTTAAAATGAAGACACAACACTAAGCATAACGAATAAGAAACACATTAGAGAGAAAGGGTTCACATTAGCAAGGGGGTTTATAACACCTTAGATTTGCAATAAGGTAAAACGGGTGTTGGCTTTTTTCCCAGCGGGTGTGTGGGGGAGCAGTGCCACCAGGCCCGCCAACTCCGTCGTCGATAAATCATGGGTAAAAAAACACTCGATCACCTTGCAAACTTACTAAAAAAATTTTAGCCAGTAAGGCAATAGATTCTTTGCCTGGTATAATGGAGGGATCGTTAGCTGGCTTTTGTCACCGCAAGTAAAGTATTGCTTTTTATGGCTGATCACTTATGGGCATTAGTTGTCTTAATATTTGGGGTTTTTTACTGTTATAGTACGTTTAAAGACCAAGTAATCCTAGGCCGTTAATCCAATAACAAGTGCTGTCTTTTCATAACATGGTTCATCACGAAACAAATTTCCGCGTCTTCAATGGCCTTTTGGGCTTTGGGCCTTGGGGATCTGGAGGGGGTTTTTGAGGGCCAACGGGGTTATGGGACTTCATTTTTTTATTGTCTTAATTGGCGGCTTAGAATTTTAAATTTTCCTTTTTTCCGACCTTCCTTCTTTCCCAAACCACAAGGAATTCATTATTTATAGTTATTAATATAGTTCCTATCTTGGTCTGAGTCAAAGGCAGCATTGTATAAACCAGAGCCAACAGCAAAGTCTACTTTGATCTTGCTTTATGCAAAACATTTGTGAAACCTTTTAATACTTGAAGCAAATCAACTGCAGAATTATGCTTCCTCTAAATTCCCTAAATACTGTTTTTGGGCGTCAAAGCCATAGAAGGATTCAATTTATGTTTGATCTCGTTTGTGCTTGCGACCTAAGCAAACACCAAACATAAGTACTATAGATCGTTAATTCGTTTCTATTCCCGCTTTTGTTAGGCCCTTTAGAAGTATCCAAAATAAATGTTTTCCATGCTGTTTATGCTCTTGCTCTATGGTGACCCGAGGTGAACATTTGGTGCCTGAAGAAAAAAGATGTGAAAGGGAGGTTTCCAATCTAGTTATACTTTCGTGCACTCCCCAATAATAAAGAGTGCAACCATGATTAAGACCCAAAACCCTTTTTTGTCCTAAAGTCGTTTTGGTCAATAACAAATTCCCGTTACAGATCCTTTCAAAAGCCATGTAATCAATTCTGTTGCGGGAATGGAAAAAATTTTAAACGTTTTGTCATTTGGTAATGGCGCTTGCAGTTCAGATAAAAATACGCCCTGAAGGTGTATAAAAATGAAATCTAAACACTGACCTCAACCCAAAAGGGGATCAGATGGTTTTAAAAGATAAACAGCATACGACACCCACACCAGTTGATGCACAAAAAAAAACAGCAAAGTTTAACTGGGTTCCTGAAAAAACGCATCGGATGACTGAACCAAAACTTTTGATGTTGTCGTTTTTAATAGGGAAAGGGTTTAAGATAACGATCCAATGGAGTAAAAAACCTTACTGAAAGGCGTCAGACGAGTCACAGAAATGTCAAAAGGGGGTCAGTTGTATTATTTTTTATTAGACTTGTAGTGGGGGCCCCCAAAAGAATATTTGCATTAGTATATTAGAATGCACCAATTTAAAATTTTGTTTTAAAAAAAGTTTTGTAACAATAACAACTCAAGACAGTCCTTCGTTTTTAGAATAAAGCCTATTGATAATAACTGCGGAACCAAAGGTCCCACTCCAGAATTTTTTACAAAGTCGTATGGTTTTAATATAAAGCAATCCAAGAGGAATAATAAATTCAAAATATTGACCCAAAAGAGGAAAATTAGTTAGCCAGTAAACCATACCTGATGGATATTAACGGTTTGCTGCTGAAAGAAGCAAGAGTAACTTCGACATACCCCCAAACAATTTAAAAATGCAAATTTGAAAAAATGTTGACATTCAAACCTGAAAAGAAAAGTAAGTTCCTTTTGATGGGGAGCTAGCTTTAAAAGAGCTTTTCAACTACAATTATCCGTTCATTTAATTTAGAGTTAATCAAACAAAACTACTTAGAGGGAGAAAACCCGCCATCTGCATTACATTCATAAACCCATTTTCACTTGGACGAGCTGAGCACTGAAGAAAACTTATATTATGGAAAAGGCCCTCAACCGTTTTAAAAAGCTCTTCCATCAGGGAAAGCTGCATATTGCGATTATGAAATAAAACAATCCCTAATTTACAGTTTAAAAGATTAGCTTGTGGGGGTCAGACATTTAATATAAAGATCACAGAAAAACAGGAAAGTCTGAAAAGTGATAACCTGCACATTGTTTTAGAAATAAAATAATACGTTGTTTTAAAAAATTTCACGTGTGCAGAAGAATCAGGGGTTACATTAGCGCCTGAGAGGTGTGTAACTTTTGAAAATTTAAAAAACCTTGCCCCCCGAGAGGACTTTGAAAAAAACGGTGAAATAGGCACTTTGTAAGGTTTGGGGTACACTAAAGATGGATATTATAAGCGCAAAGAAAGGTTTACGACAACAAAAGGTTTCTAAACTAGACAAAATACGCAATTCTAGAACAAATAATACAGGTCATATGAATATAAAAATTTTTTTTTTTTTTTTTTTTTTTTTTTTTTTCGAAAAACTGACAACAAATGGCACAAAAAACCATATTTAGAAAAGGGACATAAAATTGAATTCTAAAGGGCCCCTTACATTTTTTGACCGTCAAAAAAATTTCAGAAAAGCAATGAACCTGGCCCTTTTCATTAAGCATATGCCAGAACAAAAATCAAAGAATCGAAATAAAACGTTTGGGAAAAACAGTACATCCTCCACAGAAAGAATCGGTTTTAAAGAAAAGCTTCTTTACAAAAATTTCAGTTCATTCCACCCCAAAAAAAATTTGGAAAACAAATTTTCACAATGATATTTTTTAAAATTTCTTCTTAAAAAATGAGGGGAGAAATGAGCTCGGGCGTCAGTGACAAACTTATGAAAGAATTCTTATAGCTGCAAAACTTTGACGTTGACAAACTAAAGTACTGTCGTTTTTCTTTACAATGGGGAGGATATTAAGGTCAAAACAACAAACAACAAAATTGATATTACCTAAAAAGAACGATCTTACAGAACTGAACTAAAAATAGGCATTCTGGCTCACCCACCTCCGCCAGCTCCAACCGGCGAACCGGGTTTTTTCGTTTGTTGCTCCGCCGGCCCTTTCCCAGAAAAGCTATTTTTTAGTTCTCCAATAGTAAAAAACTTTAAAAAACAAAAATAAAGTGTGATTATCTTTTTTTTTAAAACTAATTTAGAAAACTTTAACTAAATTTTTTTTCTTTAAACCTTCGTTTTCTGATCGTTTTCAATAACACATTTCACGCATACATTCACAAATGCGTCTCTGTCTTTCATTAAATAAAACTACAGCTTTAATGTTCTCTAAAGTCTTTTTAAAAATGAGTTTATATTTTGACATAAATCCAACACTTAACCCACAGTCCTTCCACAGAAGCAGTTTTTTATAAAGTTTTTCTTTTTATAACATGCTCTTTCTGCGAACATCATCAAATAAATAGTGTCCGGGTTCCTTTAAACATTAAAAAAATGTTCTAAGCATCCCCTAAGTTTTTTGCGGGGTCAACAAAAAAGAATTTTTTTCATCCGTCCATATTTAAAACCCTTTTGTCGTGATATGCTTTGTTCCATTTGAGTGTGGACAGAAAAAAAACAATATGTCAAAATTATAAAGAAACTGTTTGTAATAGGTTTGAGGACAAATATTTTTTTCCCAACATCGTCCACAAATCAATGAACATTTGGGGGGGGTTTTTTTTTCCCTAAAAAATTTTTTCACGCAGACACCAAATTGCTGCCCATAGTTTTAAAAAAATAATTTTTAAACTAATCCATTATTGTTTTTATCAAACCTCTGCAAAACTTGTTCATATAATAAAAAACCATAAGGGCCCAAATGTGTAAGATTAATCCCCGTTCATTCGTAAATCGTTTTTCCTTTTGACAATACAATTTTGTCTTGGTTGTTATGACCTTAATAAAACCCCGCAATGTAAAGAACAAAGACAGTAACTTTAAGTTTGCAACGCCCCCAAGTTTGCCAGCTAATAAAATTTCCTTTTATAAGAATGCACTGACGCCCAGACTCCATTTCCGCCCCATCTTTTTAAAACAAAAAATTATAAATATCATTGTGAAATGTCTCCTAATTTTGTCGTGGAAGAACTGTAATTTTGTAGAAGCTTTCTTTAAAACCGATTCTCTTCTGTGGAGGGGTACTTTTTTTCCCCAAACGCTTTATTTCGATCTCCCTTTTCCCACTGTTGCCTCGGCATAAGACTCATGAAAGGGCCAGAGTTCAATCTTTTCTGAAACTTTTTTGACGGTCAAAAAATGTAAATGGGCTTAAGAATCAATTTTGGATGTCCATCGTAAATATGTTCTAAGTGCCATTGTTGTCATTTTTCGACTAATTTATACTCATACTGACCTGTATTATTTGCGTCTAAGATTGCGTAGTGTTCTAGTTTAGGAAACCTTTTGTTGTCCGTCAACCTCTTTGCGCTTATAATTAACCAACTTTATGTAACTCACAACCAAACAAAGTGCCTATCTCACCGTGTTGTTCAAAGTCCTCAACGTCCGCAAGGACTTTTAATTCTAAAGTACACACCTCTCAGCGCTAATGTACTCCTGATTCTTCTGGCCCTCGTGAACTTTTTTAAAACAAGCGTATATTTTTTTTCTAAAACAATGTGGCAGGTTGATCACCTTATCACGACTTTCCCTGTTTTATCTGTGATCTTTATATTAATGATCTGACCCTCCTCACAAGCTAATCCTTTAAACTGTAAATTAGGGAATTGTATAATTTCATAATCGCAATATGCAGCTTTCCCTGATGAAGAGCTCTTAAAAACAGTGAGGGCCTCCAACCATATAATTTTCATCAGTCTCAGCTCGTCCAAGGAACATAGAGTCATTAATGTAATGCAAGATCGACGGTTATCTCTCACTCATAAGTAGTTTTTGGTCTGATGATAACACTAACTTCATGAACGGCATAATTGTCAGTTCAAAGCCTAACATGTTTAGCTAGCTCTCCATCAAAAAGGAACTTACTCTGCTATCTTCAGGTTTGAATGTCAACATTTTTTTCAAAATTTGCATTGTTAAGTATGAGAGTAATGTCGAAGTTACTCATTGCTTCTTTCAGCGAGCAAAAACCCGTAAATAACCATCAGGTTAGGGTTAACAGGCTAACTAGATTTTTCCTCTATTGTCAAATTTTGAAATCTTAATATTCCTCTTGGATTGACCTTATATTAAACCATAACACTTTGTAAAAAATTTCATGGAGTGCGACCCTTTGGGTTCCCAGTTAATTAATCAAATCATATTCTTAAAAACGAAGGACTGTCTTGAGTTGTTATTGTTACAAACATTTTTAAAACAAATTTAAAAATGAGTGCATTCCAAATATACTAATGCAGAAATATTTCTGTTGGGCCGCCTACAAGTTCCTAAAAATATAACAACTGACACCCTTGACATTTCTGTGACTCAGTCTGACGCCTTTCAAGTAAATGTTTAGTACTCCAATTGGGGGAAAACAAAATCGTTATCTTAACCACGCTATTAAAAACGACTACATCCCGAAAGTGTGGTTCATCATGCCGAATGCAGTTTTATCAGAACCATTAAACTTTGCTGTGTTTTGTGCATAAACTGTGTTGTGGAGTGTCCGTATGCTGGATCAATTTAAATCATCCTGATCCTTTGGTGAGTCAGTGTATAGATTTCATTTTTATTACACCTTCAGACTATTTTATCTGAACTGCAAGCGCCATAACCCAAATGACAAAACGTTTAATCCATTCAGCAACAGAATAGATATACAAGGCTTTTGAAAGGATCTGTAACGAATTTGATATTGATCCAAAGACAGACCTTTAGCAAAAGTATGGATCTAATCCCAGGATTAGGCACTCTTTATTATGTGGGAGTGCACAGAAAGTATAACTATGATTGGAATCCTCCTAACACATCCTTTCTCTTCAGCACAACTGTTCACCTCGGGTCCATAAGCAAGAGCATAAAACAAGCAGGACAACATTTTTTTGGATACTTCTAAGGCCTAACAAAGCGGAATAGAACGAATAAACGACTCTATTCGTACTTATGTTTGGTGTTTGCTAGGTTCGCAAGCACAAAAAGATCAAACTTTTTTATCCTTCTCCCCGGCTTTTACGCCCAAAAACATTTTTTAAAAAAAAAATTTAGGGGTTTCCCCTTAATTCTGAAAAAGATTTGCCTTAAAGGGGATTAAAAGGTACCAAAATTTTTTTAAAAATTGGGGCAAGATCAAAAGTAGACTTTTCTTTTAGGCACTGGTTTATAAAAGCCCTTTTTGCCCTCAACCCAATAGGAAAAAAAATAAACTATAATAATAAAAAAAATTGTCCCCCCCGGGGGGAAAAAGAAAGGGGCGGAAAAAAGGGGAAAAATTCAAACCAGCAAAGCAAAAAAAAAGAAGGGAAAAAAAACCCCGGGGGCCCCCCCCAAAAACCCCCCAACCCCAAAACCCCCCCAAACCTTTCCCTTTGGGCCCCTTTTCCCCTGAATATGAAAAGACGGGATTTTTTTTTTGGTTTTTAAATGCCCTAGATTACTTTGTCTTTATCTTACTATAAAGTAACCCCCAAAAAAATTTAAAACAACTAAATTTTTCCCTAATGCCGGGCCCTAAAGCCAACTACTTTACTTGCGGAGACAAAAGCCAGCTAACGTCCCCCCTATTATACCGGGGAAAAAATCAAGGGGTTACGGGGTAATTTTTTTAAAAATTTGCAAGAAAACAAATTTTTTTTTTTTCCCCCCTGATTTATCCCCGGGGGTTGGCGGGCCCCGGGGGAAAAACCCTTTTCCCCCCCCCCACCACCCCCCCCGTAAAAAGCCAACCCCCTTGTATTTAAAATTTCAAATCCTAAGGTTTTAAAAAAACACTTGCAAAAAAGGGCCCCTTTTTTCTCAAAAAAGTTTTTTTTTTTCGTTTGCTGGGGGTTTTTTTGTCTTCATATAAAATTTTTTGGGAAATTTCTCTTTTTTTTGCCACTTGAGTTCGTAATTTTTCCGGGTTTTTTTAGAAAAAACGTCTATTCTTCTGATGCCTCTTTTTTTCCAAGATCTTTTAGTCTTTGTGTTTTTTCTTTTTTTTAACCCCAGGTCCAATTGTGGTCATCAGCCTCAACTTTTTTTCTTTTTCTCTTTTTTTAAAGCTCATCTAGTTCACCCAGTTTTTTTTTAAAATTGGTTTTTTTAAATTTTTTCCCCCGATGCTTTTTAAAGCATGATCAAGGGGGCCCCCTTTTTTCTCTTTATAGGAAAGGGGGGATCGTGCATAGTTTTTAAATGTTTTTTGAAAAACTGGTTTTTTTTATTTTTGTTTTCTTTTTGGGGGGTTTAAATTTTTTTAAAAAGTTTTGTATTTTTGGGTTTTTTGTTTGGGGGTTCTTGTAGTGTGTTTTGAAAAATTTAAAAAAATGCCCACTGTCCTAAACTTCGGGGTTTTTGAAAGGGGCCCAAAGGGGTTTTTTATCCCCTCCACAGGGGCCTTTTCTAATTTATTCTTTAAAAATTTTTAGGGGGTTTTGGTTTATTTTGGGGAAACTGAACAATTTTTCCTTCCCCCTTTTCACAAAAAAATGGCACTTTTGTTTAAAAAAACTTTTTTGGGCCCCAAAAATTTTGGGGGCCCCCTTTTGGGCCAAACTTTGATAAAAATAAAATTTTCCCTTTAAAATTTCTTTTTAAATTCCCCGCCGAAAAAAATTTTAATGGAAGTTGTCAAAGGGGGTCAATTCACTCATTTCCGTCTCCAATCAAAAACATCTTTTAAACTTCTTTTTCCATTTTTTTTTTAAAAAAATTTAAAATTTTTTTTTTGGGTTTTTTTAAAAAAAAAAAAAGTAAAAAGCAAAGGGGGTAAAATTCCCCTTTACCCCATAGAAGGGGGGAAAGACCCCTTTTGGCGTGAAGGGAAATAAACAAATATTATTTTTCCAAAAAAACCACCCCACAATTAAATTTTAGATCAAACCCCTTTCTTTTAAAATTTTTCCCGACCTAGGGGCAATGAAGTGATTGTCCCGGGGGGTCTGCACGGCTTACTTTCAAAATAAAAACTTGAATTTTTCAACAGACCAAAAAAGGACAGTAGTTTTTAAAACTGGGGGGGGGAATCGTTTTTAAAAAAAATTTTTATAAAACTTGGGGCAAGAATTTTTTTTTTTACACAAAAGCAGACATATTTCTAATCTATTCTGATCTAAGGCTTAAAACCCCCAATGAAAGGGGCCCAAAAATTTGTTTCAAGGAAACGAAAAAAACGAAGCACTAAAAAAACAGAATAGACCCGAAAAGCAAAAAACGGTAACAAGTATGAAAAAATTTTAAATTTTGCTTTTGGAAATCGCTTTTTTTCCCCCCCCCTTTTTAAAATTTTTTTTTTTTAAAACGCATTCGCCCTACTTCAAGGAGAAAATTTTAAAAAAAAGATTGTCATATGAACTAACTTTTTAATGAATACAAACGTGTCATTAAATCTACGACACGAATTTTCCCCCCCACAGCATTTTCGACATCTCGTTAGAGTTTTTACAATTTTTTAAAAAAACCCAAAATAGCAGGCGATTGACAACAAAAACAGTCAAAAATTTCAAATAAAATTACGAAAGAGGATTCATCATTCAAAAAATCCAAAAACAAGGGGGCACTATAAAAAAAAATTAGGTTTTTTTTGGGCCCCACAAGAATTTTCCCTTTTAAAGGGGGTTTTTTTTTCTGTTGAAGAAAAAAAAAAAAACCATTCAAAAGAAAAAAGTTAAAAATTTATCAATCCCCCCAAAAAAAAGGGGAAAAAAAAATGTTCAAAAATTTTTGGGGGGTTTCCCAAACCCCAAAAATACGGTAGGGGCTTAAACCCTTTTCAAACATTTTGATTTTTAAAAAGAAAAAATTTTTTTGGGGCGGGAGGTTAGAAAACCAACATAACCTTTTGGGGGAAAAATCTCCCCCCTTTACATTTTTAGACTTTTTTTAATATTTAACAACGAAATAAAGGTTTAAAAAATTGCCTAAGGTCCAAAAAAAGGGTAACTTGCATGGGAGGGGGGGAAAATTTTTAAAAAATAAAAAAACATTTTTTAAATTTAAAAAAAAAAGAGAGTGATAAACCACTTAATGTAACCTTTTTTTTTTTAAAAAATGATGCCACTGAAAATTTAAGGGGAAAAAAATTTTAAAAAAAATCCCCCAAAAATAAATTATTTTTTTTTAAAAAAAAACATGTTTTTTTAGGTTTTTCCAAAAGTGGGGCCCCAAAAAAAAGATATGTTTTGTGCTGAAAACATAAAAAAATTTTAGATTTTAAAAAAAATAACCCCAAAAATTTTTAAAAAAAAAAAAGCAGGACCTTTCAAAATACAGCAAAACCAAACGAAAAAGGTTTTTTTGCGTCTTTAATTTTTTTTTTCAATTTAATACGGAGCATCGATCACTATGCCTATCAGCAGGAAAAAATTAGGTCTCTTAGCAACAGGCGTAGGTGCACCTG
>JAMYXO010002033.1:0-2500 GCA_033310375.1 Conus canariensis
TTCTGCTTCACCATAACACATCTGTTTCTGCTTCACCATGACACAGCCGTTTCTGCTTCACCATAACACATCTGTTTCTGCTTCACCATAACACATCTGTTTCTGCTTCACCATAACACATCTGTTTCTGCTTCACCATAACACATCTGTTTCTGCTTCACCATAACACATCTGTTTCTGCTTCACCCTGACACGTCTGTTTCTGCTTCACTATAACACATCCGTTTCTGCTTCACCATAACACAACCATTTCAGCATCACCATAATCCAGCCATTTCAACTTCGTTATGACGCATCCATTTCAATTCACCATAACACGGGTGTTTCAACTTCGCCGTGTATCAACCATTTCAGGTTCACCACAACCCAGCCATTTCAATTCACCATAACACGGGTGTTTCAACTTCGCCGTGTATCAACCATTTCAGGTTCACCGCAACCCAGCCATTTCAATTCACCATAACACGGGTGTTTCAACTTCGCCGTGTACCAACCATTTCAGGTTCACCGCAACCCAGCCGTTTCAACATCACCTTACTATTACACAACCATTTCAGCGTCACCATAACACATCTGTTTCTGCTTCACCATAACATCTGTTTCTGCTTCACCATAACACATCTGTTTCTGCTTCACCATAACACATCTGTTTCTGCTTCACCATAACACATCTGTTTCTGCTTCACCATTTTCATCTTCATCGTAACACAACAATTTCATTCTTACCATTACATAGCCATTTCAGTTTCACCGTCACACACTAATTTCAGCCTTACCATTACGCAACCATTTCAGCTTCAACGTAACACAACAATTTTAGCCTTACCATCACACAGCCATTTTTAGCTTCCACGTAGCACGACAATTTTAGCCTTACCATTGAACAGCCATGCCAGTTTCACCATAACACGACAATTTTGGTCTTACCATAACACAACCAGTTTTACCTGCCATCGCACAGTCATTTCAGTTTCACCGTGACACAGCAATTTTAGCCTTACCATTACAGGACCATTTCAGTTCCACTGTAACACAACAGTTTTAGCCTCACCATGACACAGCCATTTATAGCTTCACCAACACCATTCAGACCTTCATCAACACCTGTCTGAGGCGCATCTTCAAAATCAGATGGCCAGAGATCAACAATGAAGATCTATGGAAGCAAGCAGGACAGGAACCAGTGGCCAAGCAGATTCTGCGGAGGAAGTGGGGGCTGGATCGGACACACTCTCAGGAAGCCAGCATCCAGCACCACACGCCAAGCCCTGACATGGAACCCGCAGGGGAAAAGGAAGAGAGGCCGACTTCGCAGCAGCTGGAGGCGAGACACTGAGGCAGAGACAAAGAGGCAGGGGACCAACTGGACAGGCATTCAGCGAGCAGCCCAGAAACGAGTGCGATGGCGGAGTGTTGTCAATGGCCTATGCTCACCCTTGAGCTATGAGCCTAAGTAAGTAAGTAAGTAAGTATAGTTTGACCGTTACACAGCCATTTCAGTTTCACCGTAACACAACAATTTTAGTCTGATAGTCCGACAGCCATTGTACATTTTTCACACCATAACACAACAGATTTTAGTCTTTTAGTTATACAGCCATTTCAGTTTCATCATAACACAACAATTTTAGCTGTACCATTACAACGCCATTTCAGTTTCATCGTAACACAATAATTTTAGCCATTTCAGCTTAACGGTAACAACAATTTTCGCCTTACCATTAAAAATCCATTTCAGCTTCACCGTAACTTCTTCTTCTTCTTCTTCTTCTTCTTCTTCTTCTTCTTCTTCTTCTTCTTCTTCGTCTTCTTCTTCTTCTTGTCCTTCTTGTTCTTGTTCTTGTTCTTCTTCTTCTTCTTCTTCTTTCTTCTTCTTCTTCTTCTTCTTCTTCTTCTTCTTCTTCTTCTTCTTCTTCTCTTCTTCTTCTTCTTTCTTTTCTTCTTCTTCTTCTTCTTCTTCTTCTTCTTCTTCTTCTTCTTCTTCTTCGCATTCTTCTTCTTCGCATTCTTCTTCTCCTTCTTCGCATTCTTCTTCTTCGCATTCTTCTTCTTCTTCTAACTACGTGGGGAGTCTTTGGGGCACCACACTAACGAACAGTGCACCAGGTTCCTCTAGTTCTGTTAGTTGAATGGCATGGCCTGGTTCTCAGTTCTCCTTGCAATGTTATCAGCCCATCATCGTTAGTTCCATCTCCCCCCCCTCCCCCCTCCCTTCTCTCTCTCCCTTCTTCAACAATTTCCTGGAGGAGGTTTGTTTGAGCAAGGCGGCCATTGGATCTTGTGACATGGCCATACTAAATTAGTTTTCTTTTTCTTGACTGACGTAAGTAGACCTTCGTATAGTCCTACCTGAGAGTTTAACTCACTTGGTGATATCATTAGTATTGACTGATCGTTCGTATCTTGCAGTAACATCTCATTTCCATGACCTGGATTCTTCTTTCCAGTTTCGCTGTGAGGGTCCATGTCTGGCATGCAGAGATGGAATATACGAGGAATA
>JAMYXO010002033.1:5000-10000 GCA_033310375.1 Conus canariensis
GTGTCTCATCATAGCATCGGAAAGGTTCATCGTGTCTCATCACAGCATCGGAAAGGTTCATCGTGTCGAATAGCATCAGAAAGGTTCATCGTGTCTCATCATAGCATCGAAAAGGTCCATCCTGTCTCATTATAGCATCAGAAAGGTTCATCATGTCGAATAGTATCGGAAAGGTTCATCGTGTTTCATCATAGCATCGGAAAGGTTCATCGTGTCGCTTTATAGCATCAGAAAAGTTCATCATGTCGAATAGCATCGGAAAGGTTCATCGTGTCTCATCATAGCATCGGAAAGGTTCATCGTGTCGCTTTATAGCATCAGAAAAGTTCATCATGTCGAATAGCATCGGAAAGGTTCATCGTGTCTCATCATAGCATCGGAAAGGTTCATCGTGTCTCTTTATAGCATTGGAAAGGTTCATCATGTCGAATAGCATCAGAAAAGTTCATCTTGTCTTATTTAAGCATCGGAAAGGTTCATCGTGTCTCATCATAGCATCGCTACAGTTCATCGTGTCTTCTCATAGTATCGGAAAGGTTCATCGTGTCTCATTATAGGATCGGACAGGTTCATGGCGTTTCATCGTAACATTCGAAAGGTTCATCGTGTCTCATCGTAGCATCGGAAAGGTTCATCGTGTCTCATCATAGCATCGGACAGGTTCATCGTGTCTCATCATAACATCGGACAGGTTCATCGTGTTTCATCGTAGCATCGGACAGGTTCATCGTGTCTCATCATAACATCGGACAGGTTCATCGTGTTTCATCGTAGCATCGGACAGGTTCATCGTGTCTCATCATAACATCGGAAAGGTTCATCGTGTTTCATCGTAGCATCGGACAGGTTCATCGTGTCTCATCATAACATCGGACAGGTTCATCGTGTTTCATCGTAGCATCGGACAGGTTCATCGTGCTTCATCATAACATCGGACAGGTTCATCGTGTCTCATCATAACATCGGACAGGTTCATCGTGTCTCATCATAACATCGGACAGGTTCATCGTGTCTCATCATAACATCGGAAAGGTCCATCGTGTCTCATCATAACATCGGAAAGGTTCATCGTGTCTCATCATAACATCGGACAGGTTCATCGTGTCTCATCATAACATCGAAAGGTCCATCGTGTCTCATCGTAGCATCAGAAAGGTTCATCATGTCGAATTGCATCAGAAAGATTCATCTTGTCTTATTTAAGCGTCGGAAAGGTTCATCGTGTCTCATTATAGGATCGGACAGGTTCATGGCGTTTCATCGTAACATTGGAAAGGTTCATCGTGTCTCATCGTAGCATCGGAAAGGTTCATCGTGTCTCATCATAGCATCGGACAGGTTCATCGTGTCTCATCATAACATCGGACAGGTTCATCGTGTTTCATCGTAGCATCGGACAGGTTCATCGTGTCTCATCATAACATCGGACAGGTTCATCGTGTTTCATCGTAGCATCGGACAGGTTCATCGTGTCTCATCATAACATCGGAAAGGTTCATCGTGTTTCATCGTAGCATCGGACAGGTTCATCGTGTCTCATCATAACATCGGACAGGTTCATCGTGTTTCATCGTAGCATCGGACAGGTTCATCGTGCTTCATCATAACATCGGACAGGTTCATCGTGTCTCATCATAACATCGGACAGGTTCATCGTGTCTCATCATAACATCGGACAGGTTCATCGTGTTTCATCGTAGCATCGGACAGGTTCATCGTGTCTCATCATAACATCGGACAGGTTCATCGTGTTTCATCGTAGCATCGGACAGGTTCATCGTGTCTCATCATAACATCGGAAAGGTTCATCGTGTTTCATCGTAGCATCGGACAGGTTCATCGTGTCTCATCATAACATCGGACAGGTTCATCGTGTTTCATCGTAGCATCGGACAGGTTCATCGTGTCTCATCATAACATCAGAAAGGTTCATCGTGTTTCATCGTAGCATCGGACAGGTTCATCGTGTCTCATCATAACATCGGACAGGTTCATCGTTTTTCATCGTAGCATCGGACAGGTTCATCGTGCTTCATCATAACATCGGACAGGTTCATCGTGTCTCATCATAACATCGGACAGGTTCATCGTGTCTCATCATAACATCGGACAGGTTCATCGTGTCTCATCATAACATCGGAAAGGTCCATCGTGTCTCATCATAACATCGGAAAGGTTCATCGTGTCTCATCATAACATCGGACAGGTTCATCGTGTCTCATCATAACATCGGAAAGGTCCATCGTGTCTCATCGTAGCATCAGAAAGGTTCATCATGTCGAATTGCATCAGAAAGATTCATCTTGTCTTATTTAAGCGTCGGAAAGGTCCATCGTGTCTCATCGTAGCATCAGAAAGGTTCATCATGTCGAATTGCATCAGAAAGATTCATCTTGTCTTATTTAAGCGTCGGAAAGGTCCATCGTGTCTCATCATAGGATCGCTACAGTTCATCGTGTCTTCTCATAGCATCGGAAAGGTTCATCGTGTCTCATTATAGGATCGGACAGGTTCGTCGCGTTTCATCATAACATCGGAAAGGTCGTGTCTCGTCATAGCATTGGAAAGGTTCATCGTGTCTCATCGTAGCATCGGAAAGGTTCATCGTGTCTCATCATAACATCGGAAAGGTTCATCGTGTCTCATCATAGCATCGGAAAGGTTCATCGTGTCTCATCATAGCATCGGAAAGGTTCATCGTGTCTCATCATAGCATCGGAAAGGTTCATCGTGTCTCATCATAGCATCGGAAAGGTTCATCTTGTCTCATCATAACATCGGAAAGGTTCATCGTGTCTCATCATAGCATCGGAAAGGTTCATCGTGTCTCATCATAGCATCGGAAAGGTTCATCGTGTCTCATCATAGCATCGGAAAGGTTCATCGTGTCTCATCATAGCATCGGAAAGGTTCATCGTGTTTCGTCATAATCGGAAAGGTCCATCGTGTCTCATCGTAGCATCAGAAAGGTTCATCGTGTCTGATCACAACGTTTGCTGACCTCTTCCTTTTCCCCGCCGATGCTGCTGTCGTCGTTGAATTCCTCCAGATCATGCCCACACACACATGTCTTTTGACAGATGAAGTACAGAAGGCAGAAGAGGAAGGATAGAAAGGGAAAGCACTCCGCAGTGACCCGTACCGCCAGCATGCTCCATCCCTCAGCGACCTACCCTCCCCCCCTTGATCCCAACCACCCTCTTCTCCCCTTCTCCGCCATCCCTCCCAGCTGGCACCCTTCGCCTACCTGCCTTCAAGCGCCGGCGGCGGTCCCAGTATGGGACACATGACACTGCCCTCATCGGAGTCGGAAAACCATCTGGTAGGCAACATGGTGTTCGTCTCCCCCAAGTCAGACAGCTTCAGCACGGCCGATTCCGCCATCGACGTCGATTACGACGGCTTCTGCGGTTCCTCTGTGGGGAAAGGGAGGAGCGAGACGTGCTCGAACCACGAAGAAGCCAAAGAGAACTCTGACAACGCTTTCCTGTCAAGCCAGCTTCGGTCCAGGGACTCCGGAAGCTTCTTGCGGAACTCCGTTCACGCCCCCAACGTCCTCTTCCGTCTCTTACTCCGCGCTGATGAACGAGCTGGCGCACGAGGACTCTCTGCTGAACATCGCGGAGGACTACAAGATCGAGCAGTTCACGGGCACCGAGCACAACATGGACAAGGCCATGTGCAAGATCGGCGATGACGTCATGCTGCGGCTGGTGAGCTGGATGCGGCAGCTGCCCTTCCACGCCGACGTCCCCCTTGACCTCCAGACCCAGATCCTCTCCGCAAGGTGGCAGCACCTGCTCCTGCTCATCATGACGGCCTACGGTCCTGTGAGAGGCTCGCGGCAGCGTCTCGGCGACCAGGCTGCCCCATGTCCTCAGGCCAGCTGCGCGGAGACGTTCCAGCGTCTGATGACTCGCCTGCAGAGGCACCTGAGCAAGATGTGCCACAGGTTCTTCACGATGGAGCACCTGTGCCGGGAGGTGGGCATGGTGATGGAGAGCATCTCCCGCGTCATGGTCATCTTTCAGCAGCTGAACCTCACGCGGAAAGAGCTGGGGGCTCTTCAGGTCATTCTGCTCTTTCACTCAGGTCAGTTACAGAGTGTTTCGCTTGGGTCAGTTACAGAGTGTTTCCCTTGGGTCAGTTACAGATTGTTTCGCTTGGGTCAGTACAGATTGTTTCACTTGGGTCAGTTACAGATTGTTTCACTTGGGTCAGTTACAGATTGTTTCGCTTGGGTCAGTACAGATTGTTTCGCTTGGGTCAGTACAGATTGTTTCGCTTGGGTCAGTTACAGATTGTTTCCCTTGGGTCAGTTACAGATTGTTTCGCTTGGGTCAGTACAGATTGTTTCGCTTGGGTCAGTTACAGATTGTTTCGCTTAGGTCAGTTACAGATTGTTTCCCTTGGGTCAGTTACAGATTGTTTCCCTTGGGTCAGTACAGATTGTTTCAGTTACAGACTGTTTCACTCAGGTCAGTACAGATTGTTTCAGTTACGGATTGTTTCACTCAGGTCAGTACAGATTGTTTCAGTTACAGACTGTTTCACTCAGGTCAGTACAGGTTGTTTCAGTACAGACTGTTTCACTCAGGTCAGTTACAGATTGTTTCACTCAGGTCAGTTACAGATTGTTTCAGTCAGGTCAGTTACAGATTATTTCAGTCAGGTCAGTTACAGATTGTTTCACTCAGGTCAGTTACAGATTGTTTCAGTCAGGTCAGTTATAGATTATTTCAGTCAGGTCAGTTACAGATTGTTTCAGTCAGGTCAGTTACAGATTGTTTCGCTTGTTTCAGTACAGACTGTTCCACTCAGGTCAGTACAGATTGTTTCAGTACAGACAGTTTCAATCAGCAGTACAGATTTTTTTCACTCACGTCAATACAGATTGTTTCACTCGAGTGAGTTACTGATTATTTCAGTCAGGTCAGTTACAGATTATTTCAGTCAGTCAATTACTGATTATTTCAGTCAGGTCAGTTTACAGATTATTC
>JAMYXO010002033.1:22500-25883 GCA_033310375.1 Conus canariensis
AATGAACTGTCAGGGAAAGGGATAGGTCTCATCCAGTTCACTGAATGAACTGTCAGGGAAAGGGATAGGTCTCATCCAGTTCACAACCTGCATTGCTATCCAACTCGACAATCAGCTCTGGTTGACGTTTCTAAGGGATTCGTGATGACATGTTTGTTTGTTTTGTGTGTGTGTGTGTGTGTGTGTGTGTGTGTGTGTGTGTGTGTTTTGTGTGGTGTGTGTGTGTGTGTCAAATAAAAAATTATGATCCTTTTTTTCTGGAAATGGGGTTAAAATGCCTCTGCACGTGTGTATGGTTTTGTATCTACTGGACACACACACACACACACACACACACACACACACACACACACACACCTCAGGAGCAAAAAATTCGACTACGTTCTTCTTCTTCCTCGTTCGCCTCCCGTTAGATGAGCAGCCCGGTGTCCTTGGTGAAGGCTGCCGTCCATCGTACCACGTTAAGTACGGTAACTCTTGCTCCCATGATGAAACAAATACAGGTTCATAACTCCAAAGGAATGCCGCTTACGACACCGAACTGCCTTGCAGATATGACAGCACAAACAAGGAAACATCCCCGGGTATGTTTCAAAGGGGATGTTTCCTTGTTTGTTCTGTGTGCTCTGTGCTCTCCTATCTTCCTTTGGAGTTACAGACGTGTATTTGTTTCATCATGGGAGCAAGAGTTACCGTACCTGTTTGTTATTTACTGTTTACTGTTCCCTGCCTCATTTCATATTTATTTTCATTAAGTATGTTAAAAATAAGGGGATGTTACACGTTGAGTACCATTAAAAGACGTGGCAGTGCTTTGTAAACACATACTCTTTTTTTCCATTACATTTAGTTTAATTGAATGCTTAGCTTAAGCAACATTTATAATCTGAAATGAGCGTTCTGACTGTAACGAACATTTCAATAGCTCAAAACACCCAGGCTATACGTGTTGCTGCATTCATGGAGGGGACGGGCGAAAAGCCATGAAGTAAAACACAAAGCTATCTTCATGCAACATTAGTTTCGAAGTGACTAACGTACTTAACGTACGCTTACTCATCACGGATGTTTAATAAAGTCATTTTGAGTATTCACCTAATCTCAAAATGAGTGAATCGGTAAAATTGTGAAGTGGATATGATGGTTCGTACATTACATTTCAAAGGACCATAGTCCTTTTTTTTTTTGGCCCTAAAGATAGAGGCATCATTGAGCGGCATACATCCTTTAAATTTCAGAGAAATTTCTCAACAATGGTTTGATGTAAGTGTAATTGGACTTTATGACAGACGTAGCCTAATTATAGTGATTATTTTTCCTCTGTGTGTGTATGAGTGTGTGTGGGAAGGGGGTGCGTGTGCACATGGTGTGTGTGTGTGTGTGTGTGTGCGCGCGCGCGCGCGCGCGCGCGCGCTCGTGTGTGTGTGTGTGTGTGTGTGTGTGTGGTGTTGTGTGTGTGTGTGTGTGTGTGTGTGTGATTCATATCACAATCTACTAAAGGAATTATTTAGATGACATACATGTTTATTATCGCAATTACTAACACTTAAATGAATAATGAATAATCAACACACATACATGTATATGTACAATAGAGCAGAGAGGGCGTGGCTATTTTCCCCAACTATTCTTTACAGAACAAGGCTATGTACCCGGTGACGAATGTTTTGTTTAAAAGTATTTACGGCTTACCATCACATACAAAAAAAAAAAAAAAAAAAGATTCAGAACCAAAACAGTGTCGGGTCTCACTCGTCCCACGATTCTCAACACGTCAGTATAACTTGTAGAGAGTGTGACTGCTTCATAGAGCTGTAAACATGTATAAATCCAAATCCGACAGAAGCGCCAATCTTTATTAACGAAACGATACAAGACAAAATCCTTTATTCACGAATATATCGACGCACCTGGTGTGCTTTTTCACGCAGCCCCCTGCCCTGAGAAGGGCCAATGAAAAACAATTAAAAAAGGAAAAAATAGAAAAAAAAGAAAAAGTAAGATAAGGTTAAAAAAATATATACAAAAAAAAAAAAAAGAAAAAGGAAAAAAGAAGAAAGAAAGAAACGATGCATCTAGAAGCATATGAAGGCAAAAAAAAAAATCATGACTAAATATTGATGATGACCATAAGACAGACACACAGACACAGAGAGAGAGAGAGAGAGAGAGAGAGAGAGGAGAGAGAGAGAGAGAGAGAGAAGAGAGAGAGAAGAGAGAAGAGACAGGGGAAGACAGACAGACAGAAAGACAGAAAGGCAGACAGACAGGCAGGCATCGAGAAAAGAGAGAGAGAGAGAGAGAGAGAGAGAGAGAGAGAGAGAGAGAGAGAGTATTAAGCAGGTTTTGAAACAAACTGAGAAACACAACAGTAAGCGAGAAATAATTAATGAACACAGTCATGAAAAAACATACAAACGTAGCAAAGGGGAGAAAAATCAGTTACATTGTCCACAACTGAAACGAAGCCATATTAAACAAAGGAAGAGACAAAAGTTGACTTGCAGGGTTCGTGGTGAAAATGAAATAATAATAAAGTTCATAAAAAATTTTTGGTGGTAGTCGAACCCTTTGGAAGGTAGAGACTGACGTTTTCAAGCCACAGGCCCGTTGTCAAAGTGAACAGAAGAGGACAGTGTAGACAGGAAATTCCACACTGTCCTCTTCTGTTCACTTGTGACAACGGGCCTATGGCTTGAACGTCAGTCTCTACTTCCAAAGGGTTCGACTACCACCAAAAAGTTTTTATAAACTTTATTATTTTTTTCATTTTTGAAGCCATATTAGACTGAAAACAACATCCTCTTCATTCATAGGACATTGCTAAATGAGAGAGAGAGAGGAGAGAGAGAGAGAGAGAGAGAGAGAGAGAGAGAGGAGAGAGAGAGAGAAGAGAGAGAGAGAGAGAGAGATTGGTTGTTGATTGATTGATAAAACTTTTTTTCCAAGGGTAACAGATAAGCAAAAAACATGCTTTTTTTCATCCGGCCCTTGCCCCGCTAAGTGACAACTAAGCATGACTAGCGAGTAAAACTCACAAAACTTTTAACAAACATTTCATATCTTCAAAAATATATTTTAAAAGAAAAACCGGATGATAATTTTTTTTTTCCAACATTGACGCATAGATGAAATCTAAAGGAAAAAATGTAAAACAACAAACAACAATAAATCACACACACACACAACACACACACACACCACACACACCACACACACACACACACACCACACACACACACATGCGCGCGCGCGCAGGCAAGCAGGCAGACAGACATATGAAAAAAAGTTTCGGAACAAACTGAAGAAACTCTCCAATGCCCCCCTCTAAGGCCCCACCCCTAGATTATCCCCCTTTCCCTCGGTACAATCCACTCCCTTTA
>JAMYXO010002034.1:0-25878 GCA_033310375.1 Conus canariensis
CTCAATCTCAATTGTAAATAGTAGGAGTTCGTTGAAATTGATTTACGATTTCGCAGTTGACCTGCACAGCATTGGAATCGGTTAACTGTGTAGTAAGGGCCCAAGGCCAATTTGTGGTCGAGTGGTTTATACTGGGTACGGTCGTAACCATTCAACTTATATTGGTGTCTTTTCACTT
Organism: Conus canariensis; assembly: GCA_033310375.1. Classification (NCBI taxonomy): domain Eukaryota; kingdom Metazoa; phylum Mollusca; class Gastropoda; order Neogastropoda; family Conidae; genus Conus; species Conus canariensis. The sequence continues at coordinate 179 of JAMYXO010002034.1, forward strand.
TCGTTACGAGTCATGGTTCTCAACGCGGGTGTCGTGCGCGTGCGGACTGTATCTGTGACGTACGCATTTGGTACAGGACAGTGAGTCCATAGGGTAGAAGTTTTTGTAATACAAGTGACAGTCGTCACACATGCAGGGATGTATGTGTTTGTGACAGAATAGGGTCGGAGAAAGATGTCTTAGGTTGTGGGGAGACAGTCCCATTATGAAATTTAGTAGTCGGAAAGAAGGGGAAGGTAAAGTTTAAGGCGAGTAGCTTAGCAGTCGATAGGATAAAAACGGATGATGTGCAGCATGTAATATTGTATGAAGTGTGGTTGTGTTGGCATAACAAGGATTAACCACTGGGTTATCTGACAAGAGATGACATGAGAGTGAGGTGCTGGATGGAAATTTTGGCGAACAAATCATGTTGTTTTTGATATATGGTTATAATTGACAGTGCAAAGAGGGGTAATAATGTGAAGGATTGTGGCTGCGAGCCGATTCTCTTGTGTGAACATGCTGGAACTGTGAACGCTAAGAATTGATAAGGTGTTTTTTTTTCCTGAGAGATGTGTGTTACTACTGGTTATTGTGTGGAGACATTTCCTTGTGAAATTGGCCATTTCCTAGATTATTTAATATGTTCTAAGGGGGCCCGTGGAGTCCGTGTTGGATCGCTTAGATTGGTTTATTTCTCCGAGAATTGGGTGTGATTCATAATTTCATATGTAATAGCGTGGATGGGCTCAGGGAGAATATTGTTTTACCGCTGTTGTAAGGGTTGGCAGGAAATGGATCTGCTAACCCCAAAGTGAGTAATGGGTTGGGGGATGTATTCGAAATTTAAGGGGTCACTCTCATGCCCGAGTGGGAAGTAGGCAAGGGAGATGGAGAGTTAAAGCTTTACCAAGTAGCCTATGTGCCTTGATGACTCGGGTAGTAGCAACACTACAGTAGGGGCCTACAGTTGTGTCAGCAGGTATCCTGTTCCGTCCTGAGGCTGGGGCCAGATCACCGCAGTCTACTGCCGAGTGCCGGCAGGTGAGCGGCGCTTTCCAGTACCTGTTGTTTTCCCGGGAGAGGGAGACCACCCAGGCCGTCTGCCTTCTGTGGGGCAGCTCTCCTCCGGCTACCGGTACTCCTCCGGGAGTTCTCCGGCACTGGTTCCTCGTCCCTGTTTAGGCGTCCTGTGAGAGGGCGCTGCACCAGGCCTTTTTCCACCCTTGGTGTCCGGCGGGGCCTTCAGAGGAAGAAGCGTCCTACGAGCCCCGGACCCGTCGAGAGGGCGTCGGGTGGGTGTGCGTTGGGTGTCGTGCCCATCGCGGGGAGGAGTCAGACTGCGGGAAGCCACGGTCAGCGCCGGGGTGCAGAGTCTTCGGGGAGGTGTCAGCCTGTGAGGGGCCACGTACAGCGCCGAGGACTGGAGCTTTCCGGGCCGGGATGGGTTGTCCCATGTTTGTGGTAGAAGGGGTGTAGCGTTAGGCAGTAGGGTTAGGGGTGTTAGCTACTGCCTCCTTTCAGGACGTAGTGGCCAGCACAGTGTAGGGTACTGGTCGTTGCCTCCCTTAGAGATGCAGCGACCAGTGCAGTAGTGGTCCCAGGTTAAAAGAGAAGGGTGAGTCCCGGGGAGAGGTGTGGGTGGTAGCAGTAGTTACGAGATTAGAGTCCCTTTGGTAAATCCTTGTCCCTAGTAGTTAGTCACCACGTGTGCGGGCTATCGCTGTGTCCCCAGGTCACAGTGATATACCGCAACTGGTGTTTTAGGTTAGGTTAGGGTCTTCCAGGTCATTATCGTAGAGTAGGGTAAGTCAGCGGGAATTAGGATACTTGTGTGCAGTTGTGGGTGTGCGTGAGTGGTGGCGCCATGGAGTGTGTGTGAAATAAAGAAGTGTGCGTGATTGTAAAACTGTGTTAGTGTGCTGTGTTGTCTGACCTAGTGTGTGATAGGCGTGGGTAAGGGTGGTAGGGCCGTCCGGCTTAGCGACCGTGACAATAGGGTTTCCTGAAAACTCTCTCATATATATATATATATATATATACATATACTAGACTAATAAATTCCAAGGATAAGTACCGAGCACCATTCCAGCAACTTACAGAGCAGCTTGTTGTTGCAATGACTGCAAGAAATTCAATTATAAAACAAAACTTGCTGTTATGACTTAGATTGAAGAAATAGGGGGAAGATAAGCATTCATATCTGCAGTGGTAGATAATTCTGCCTAACAGTACTAACAGTATGTGCTTGAGAGGGTGAATGGGGAATAATAAATGCTTCTCAAAATGAGCCTTCAGCAAGCTTATAGTCTCCAACGGGGAGACAATCCCCAGTGGGGAGGAAACTAACATGTAACTCCTGGTCAGGTACCGGTATTTCGAAACCTGACTGTTTCTCCTCAGTGCCCACGGAAAGTGGTAATTTGACTCCTCTGCCTTTTCGGTTTTAAGAAGAATGCTATCCCAGAAAAAGGCTGGTATGCAATACCATAGTATGTTTGTTGAGTTTTCAAAAAACCAACCAAAGGTGCCACCTAAGAAGCAAAAGAAAATCATGAAAGCAAACAAGCTACATTTTCTTGTGAAAAGTAGAAAATATAAAAAGATAACCTCATAGACACAAGTGCTGAGGGTCAGTTCTTGGAATGAATGCGCAAGGGACTAAATTATAATAGACTAATAAATTCCAAGGATAAGTACCGAGCACCATTCTAGCAACTTACACAGCAGCTTGGTATTGCAATGACTGCAAGAAATATTCAATTATAAACAAAGCTTGCTCTTATGTCTTAGATTGAAGAAATAGGGGGAGATAAGCATTCATATCTGCAGTGGTAGATCATTCTGCCTAACTAACAGTATGTGCTTGAGTGGGTGAATGGGGAATAATAAATGCTTCTTAAAATGAGCCTTCAGCAAGTTTAGTGTTCTCAAGGGGGAGACCATCTCCAATGGGGAGGAAACTCCCCACCAAGCTGCTCTATAAGTTGCTGGAATGGTGCTCGGTTACTTATCCTTGGAATTTATTAGTCTGATATATATATATATATATTATATATATATATATATATATATATAGATTATGGACTGTGGTGTGTCTCTATTTGACACCAAGAGCACAGACACAATCAGACGTTTCTCCCTAATGAGTCCGATCCAGCGGACGAAAGGCCTAGGAGCAGGCAATACAAATAAATGTGCCTTCCAGAGGGATTACGATGGTTCCCTCAGGCAGCTAGTGAAGGGCTTCTCATATTTATAAAATATTCCCCCCATTTTCTTCGTCTTCATTTAAAAAAAAAATTTTTTAAGTTCAAATCTTTGCCAAGTCATTACTATAACGACTGAAGAATTGTCATCTTGCACTTGTTTGCCCCCACTACTTAATTGTTCAGCATTCTATTGTTTGGTCAATCAGTGGGAGATTGCATCTCTTAGAAGATCCAAGTAAACGTTGTTCTGTACAATTCTTAGCCACTCACAATGCTTGGGTTATTGAACAGCAGAGCTGACCACTCAGACTGTTGCATATCTTTTGATCTCCCTTGCATCCTTGAATGGATCCTCAAGCATAGGCTCAGAGATTGTTCCCTGCGTTTTATGCTGTATGAATAGTGCTTTTAGTTTTTCAGCAACTTTTTTCCTCTCCACACTTTTGGTTTGTTCCATTTCACTACCCTTCACTGGCTGCTTTGGGGGTGCTGTTGGATTCTTTTTGAACCTTTGGTGGTGAGAACACCACAGAATTATGGACTGTGGTGTGTCTCTATTTGACACCAAGAGCACAGACACAATCAGCCGTGTCTCCCTGATGAGTCCGATCCAGCGGACAAAAGGCCTAGGAGCAGGTAATACAAATAAATGTGCCTTCAAGAGGGATTACGATGGTTCCCTCAGGCAGCTAGTGAATAGCTTCTCATATTTATAATGTATTCCCGCCATTTTCTTCCCGCCATTTTCTTCATTTTCATTTTTTTTTTAAATTCAAATCTTTGCCAGGTCATTACTATAATGACAGAAGAATTGTTAACTTAAACTTGTTTTCCTCCACTACTTAATTGTTCAGCATTCATATTTTATATATATATATATATATATATATATATATATAAAATAAACAATAAACTAATAAATTGCAAGGATAAGTACCGAGCACCATTCCAGCAACTTACAGAGCAGCTTGGTGTTGCAATGACTGCAAGAAATACTCAATTATAATAAACAAAGCTTGCTCTTATGTCTTAGATGGAAGAAATAGGGGGAGATAAGCATTCATATCTGCAGTGGTAGATCATTCTGCCTAACTAACAGTATGTGCTTGAGTGGGTGAACGGGGAAAAATAAAATAAATGCTTCTCAAAATGAGCCTTCAGCAAGCTTATAGTCTCCAAGAAAGAGACAATCTCCAATGGGGAGGAAAGCCACTAACATATAACTCCTGGTCAGATACCGATATTTCGAAACCTGATTGTTTCTCCTCAGTGACCGGGAAAGTGGTAATTTGACTCCTCTGCCTTTTCCGTTTTAAAAAGAATGCTATCCCAGAAAAGGCTGGTGCGCAATACCGTAGCATGTCCATTGAGCCCTCAAAAAAAATTACCACTTTCCGCGGTCACTGAGGAGAAACAATCAGGTTTCGAAATATCGGTATCTGACCAGGAGTTATATGTTAGTGGCTTTCCTCCCCATTGGAGATTGTCTCTTTCTTGGAGACTATAAGCTTGCTGAAGGCTCATTTTGAGAAGCATTTATTTTATTTTTCCCCGTTCACCCACTCAAGCACATACTGTTAGTTAGGCAGAATGATCTACCACTGCAGATATGAATGCTTATCTCCCCCTATTTCTTCCATCTAAGACATAAGAGCAAGCTTTGTTTATAATTGAGTATTTCTTGCAGTCATTGCAACACCAAGCTGCTCTGTAAGTTGCTGGAATGGTGCTCGGTACTTATCCTTGCAATTTATTAGTTTATTGTAATTTAGTCCCTTGCGGATTCATTCAAGAATGGCCCTCAATATCTTGTGTCTTAAGAGGTTATCTTTTTTATTTTCTACTTTTCACAAAAAAATGTAGCTTGTTTTTGCTCTTTCATGATTTTCTTTTGCTTCTTAGGTGGCACCTTTGTTGGTTTTTTGAGGGCTCAACAGACATGCTACGGTATTGTGCACCGCCTTTTCTGGGATAGCATTCTTTTTAAAACGGAAAAGGCAGAGGAGTCAATTACACTTTCCGCGGTCACTGAGGAGAACAATCAGGTTTCGAAATATCGTATCTGACCAGGAGTTATATTTAGTGTGCTTTCCTCCCCATTGGAGATTGTCTTTTCTTGGAGATATAGCTTGCGAGGCTCATTTTGAGAGCATTTATTTTATTTTTCCCCGTTCACCCATAAGACATATGTTAGTTAGCAGAATGATCTACCACTGCATTGAATGCTTATTCCCCTATTTCTTCCTCTAGAATAAGGCAAGCTTTGTTTATAATTGAGTATTTCTTGCAGTCATTGCAACACCAAGTGCTCTTAAGTTGTGGAATGGTGCCGGTACTTATCCTTGCAATTATTAGTTTATTGTAATTTAGTCCTTGCGGATTCATTCCAAAAATGGCCCTCAGCACTTTGTCTTAAGAGGTTTCTTTTTATATTTTCTACTTTTCCAAAAATGTAGGTTTTTGTCTTTTGATTTTTTTTGTCCTTTGGCCCTTTAGTTGTTTTTGAGGCTAGACATGCTACGGTATTGTGCACCAGCCTTTTCTGGATAGCATTCTTTTTAAACGGAAAAGGCAGTAATTCAAATTCACTTTCGGGCACTAGGAGATAAATCAGGTTTCGAATACGGTATTGCCAGGAGTTTATTGTTGTGGTATCCTCCCTTGGGATTTTCCTTCTGGACTAAAGCTTGCTAGTCATTTTGAAAGCATTTATTTTTTTTTCCCCGTTCACCACTAAGCACATATTTTTGTTAGCAAATGATTCTCTCATATGAATGCTTTCTCCTTTTTTCATTAGACATAAGAGCAAGCTTTGTTTATATTGGATTTCGCAGTCTTCAGCAAGCTCTTTTAAGGTAAGGAAGGGTCAATCCTATCCGACTTGAAAATTATTTTTGAAATAATTTGGTATCCTTGCGGATTATTCATGAATGGTCCTCCCTTGATTGTTCTTAAGAGGTACTTTTTATATTTTAACCTTTCAAAAAAATTATTTTTTTCGTCTTTCATGATTTTCTTTTGCTCTTGGGGACTTTGGTGGTTTTGAGGGCTTAACACATTCTCGTAAGTGACCAAGCCTTTTTTGATAGCATTTTTTTAAAAGGAAAGGCAGGAGCAAATACCACTTCGCGTCTGAGGTGACATCGGTTTTCGAATATTTGTATTGACAGGTATTAGTGCTTTCTCCCCATTGGGATTTCTCTTTCTTGAGACTAAATGTTGTATATTTGACTTTATTAATTTTTCCGTTCCTCCTACATACTGTTGTTTGGGCAATGATTCCATTTGAGTAGAATGCTTATTCCCCTTTTCTTCCATCTAGAAAGAGCAGCTTTTTTATAATGAGATTTTGCAGTCAATTCACACCAGTCTCTGTAAAGTCTGGAATGGTGCTCGTACTTATCCTAAATTTTTTGTTATTGTATTTTCCCTTGGGATTCTTCAAGAATAGCTCTAACCTTTGTAGAGGTTATTTTTTATTTTTCTACTTTCACAAAAAATGTAGCTTGTTTTTGTCTTCATGATTTTTGATTCTTGGTGCCCTTTGTTGTTTTTTGAGGGTCAACAGCTTGCTAGTATTTGCACGCTTTTCGGATAGCATCTTTTTAAAACGGAAAGGCGGGAGTCAAATTCCATTTCGCGTACTTAGGAGAGAATAGTTTCGATTCGGTATCTACCAAGTATTGCTAGGGCTTTCTCCCCATTGGAGATTTCTTTTCTTGGAGACTATAAGCTTGCTGAAGGCTCATTTTGAGAAGCATTTATTTTATTTTTCCCGTTCACCACTCAAGCACATACTGTTAGTTAGGCAGAATGACTACACTGCAGATATGAATGCTTATCTCCCCTATTTCCATCTAAGACATAAGAGCAAGCTTTGTTATAATTGAGTATTTCTTGCAGTCATTGCAACACCAAGCTGCTCTGTAAGTTGCTGGAAGGTGCTCGGTACTTATCCTTCAATTTATAGTTTATTGTAATTTAGTCCCTTGCGATTCATTCCAAGAACTGGCCTCCACTTGTGTCTTAGAGGTTATCTTTTTATATTTCTACTTTTCACAAAAAAATGTAGCTTGTTTTTGCTCTTTCATGATTCTTTGCTCTTGGGTGGCACCTTGGTTGTTTTTGAGGTCAACAACATGCTACGTATTGTGCACAGCTTTTCTGGATAGCATTCTTTTTAAAACGGAAAAGGCAGAGGAGTCAAATTACCACTTCCGGGTCACTGAGGAGAACAATCAGTTCGAAATATCGTATCTGACAGGATTATATGTTATGGCTTTCCTCCCCATTGGAGATTGTCTCTTTCTTGAGACTATAAGCTTGCTGAAGGCTCATTTTGAGAAGCATTTATTTTATTTTTCCGTTCACCACTCAAGCACATACTGTTAGTTAGCAGAATGACACCACTGCAGATTGAATGCTTATCTCCCTATTTCTCCATCAAGACATAAGAGCAACTTTGTTTATAATTGAGTATTTCTTGCAGTCATTGCAACACCAGCTGCTCTGTAGTTGCTGGAATGTGCTCGGTACTTATCCTTCAATTTATTATTTATTGTAATTTAGTCCCTGCGGATTCATTCCAGACTGGCCTCACACTTGTGTCTTAAGGTTATCTTTTATATTTCTACTTTTCACAAAAATTAGCTTGTTTTTGCTCTTCATGATTTTCTTGCTCCTTGGTGGCACCTTTGTTGGTTTTTGAGGCCAACAGACATGCTACGGTATTGTGCACCACCTTTTCTGGATAGCATCTTTTAACGGAAAAGCAGAGAGTCAAATTACCACTTTCCGCGTCACTGAGGAGAAACAATCAGGTTTCGAAATATCGGTATCTGACCAGGATTATATGTTAGTGCTTCCTCCATTGGAGATGTCTCTTTCTGGAGACTATAAGCTTGCTGAAGGCTCATTTTGAGAAGCATTTATTTTATTTCCCGTTCACCACTCAAGCACATCTGTTAGTTAGGCAGAATGATCTACACTGCAGATATGAATGCTATCTCCCTATTTCTTCCATCTAAGACTAAGAGCAGCTTTGTTTATAATGAGTATTTCAAAATGGTGCTCGGTACTTATCCTTGCAATTTATTAGTTTATTGTAATTTAGTCCCTTGCGGATTCATTCCAAGAACTGGCCCTCAGCACTTGTGTCTTAAGAGGTTATCTTTTTATATTTTCTACTTTTCACAAAAAAATGTAGCTTGTTTTTGCTCTTTCATGATTTTCTTTTGCTTCTTGGGTGGCACCTTTGGTTGGTTTTTTGAGGGCTCAACAGACATGCTACGTATTGTGCACCAGCCTTTTCTGGGATAGCATTCTTTTTAAAACGGAAAAGGCAGAGGAGTCAAATTACCACTTTCCGCGGTCACTGAGGAGAAACAATCAGGTTTCGAAATATCGGTATCTGACCAGGAGTTATATGTTAGTGGCTTTCCTCCCCATTGGAGATTGTCTCTTTCTTGGAGACTATAAGCTTGCTGAAGGCTCATTTTGAGAAGCATTTATTTTATTTTTCCCCGTTCACCCACTCAAGCACATACTGTTAGTTAGGCAGAATGATCTACCACTGCAGATATGAATGCTTATCTCCCCCTATTTCTTCCATCTAAGACATAAGAGCAAGCTTTGTTTATAATTGAGTATTTCTTGCAGTCATTGCAACACCAAGCTGCTCTGTAAGTTGCTGGAATGGTGCTCGGTACTTATCCTTGCAATTTATTAGTTTATTGTAATTTAGTCCCTTGCGGATTCATTCCAAGAACTGGCCCTCAGCACTTGTGTCTTAAGAGGTTATCTTTTTATATTTTCTACTTTTCACAAAAAAATGTAGCTTGTTTTTGCTCTTTCATGATTTTCTTTTGCTTCTTGGGTGGCACCTTTGGTTGGTTTTTTGAGGGCTCAACAGACATGCTACGGTATTGTGCACCAGCCTTTTCTGGGATAGCATTCTTTTTAAAACGGAAAAGGCAGAGGAGTCAAATTACCACTTTCCGCGGTCACTGAGGAGAAACAATCAGGTTTCGAAATATCGGTATCTGACCAGGAGTTATATGTTAGTGGCTTTCCTCCCCATTGGAGATTGTCTCTTTCTTGGAGACTATAAGCTTGCTGAAGGCTCATTTTGAGAAGCATTTATTTTATTTTTCCCCGTTCACCCACTCAAGCACATACTGTTAGTTAGGCAGAATGATCTACCACTGCAGATATGAATGCTTATCTCCCCCTATTTCTTCCATCTAAGACATAAGAGCAAGCTTTGTTTATAATTGAGTATTTCTTGCAGTCATTGCAACACCAAGCTGCTCTGTAAGTTGCTGGAATGGTGCTCGGTACTTATCCTTGCAATTTATTAGTTTATTGTAATTTAGTCCCTTGCGGATTCATTCCAAGAACTGGCCCTCAGCACTTGTGTCTTAAGAGGTTATCTTTTTATATTTTCTACTTTTCACAAAAAAATGTAGCTTGTTTTTGCTCTTTCATGATTTTCTTTTGCTTCTTGGGTGGCACCTTTGGTTGGTTTTTTGAGGGCTCAACAGACATGCTACGGTATTGTGCACCAGCCTTTTCTGGGATAGCATTCTTTTTAAAACGGAAAAGGCAGAGGAGTCAAATTACCACTTTCCGGGGTCACTGAGGAGAAACAATCAGGTTTCGAAATATCGGTATCTGACCAGGAGTTATATGTTAGTGGCTTTCCTCCCCATTGGAGATTGTCTCTTTCTTGGAGACTATAAGCTTGCTGAAGGCTCATTTTGAGAAGCATTTATTTTATTTTTCCCCGTTCACCCACTCAAGCACATACTGTTAGTTAGGCAGAATGATCTACCACTGCAGATATGAATGCTTATCTCCCCCTATTTCTTCAATCTAAGACATAAGAGCAAGCTTTGTTTATAATTGAGTATATATATATATATATACACACACAATAAACTAATAAATTCCAAGGATAAGTACCGAGCACCATTCCAGCAACTTACAGAGCAGCTTGGTGTTGCAATGACTGCAAGAAATATTCGTCCCATGCGGATTCATTCCAAGAACTGGCCCTCAGCACTTGTGTCTTAAGAGGTTATCTTTATATATTTCTACTTTTCACAAGAAAATGTAGTTTGTTTTGCTCTTTCATGATTTTCTTTTGCTTCTTAGGTGGCACCTTTGGTTGGTTTTTTGAAAACTCAACAAACATAGCAGCCAAAATCTGGGACCCTAAGTGTGGACAAAGGAGTTCTTGAGCAGCATCTGAGGAAAACATACTCTGACCCACAGAGCAAAGCACCACTCGACATTCAAGGTCTGGTGTGGCCAACCAACCCTGAGGAACAGTTCAATGGCAAGCCTCCAACGTTGGCGGAAATCAAGAAGGTGGTCGAGAAAGCCAGAGCCAAATCATCACCAGGGCCAAACGGAATACCTTACCAGCTTTACAAGAAATGTCCCAAGGTGCTGGAGTGGCTCCACAGGCTGCTGCGATCGGCTTGGAGAAACCAGAAGATCAGCGGCCAGTGGATGACGGCAGATGGTGTGTACATCCCCAAAGAGCAAAACTCAAGTGACATCAGCCAGTTCAGGCCAATATCACTACTGAACGTCGAAGGGAAAATCTTCTTCTCTGTCATGGCAGCAAGGCTGACCAAGTACCTGATGGAAAACAAGTACTTGGATGTGTCAGTCCAGAAAGGTGGCATCCCAGGCGTGGCTGGCTGTGTAGAACACGCCACAATGATCTGGGACGCAATCCAAAAAGCAAAAACAGAAAAGAGAGACCTGGACGTAGTGTGGCTTGATCTGGCAAACGCATATGGATCTGTGCCCCATGAGATGATACAGTTGGCTCTTGAGATGTACCATGTGCCAAAGAACATCCGCGACATGCTCAAGAAGTACTTCAATGGCTTCTCAATGCGGTTCTCTACCAAGGAGTACACAACAGACTGGATCAACTTGGAAGTGGGTATTGCAATGGGCTGTGCAATTTCCCCAATACTGTTCGTGCTGGCAATGGAACTCATCTTGAAAGCAGCAACAAACAACGCGAGACAAACAGACCTTGGCGACGGATACAAGATGCCTCCTCTCAAGGCCTTCATGGATGACACTACAGTGATTTCATCCAGAGAAGACGAGACACGTCATGTGCTGGAGAGGCTGGACGACATAGTTGCCTCATCCAGAATGAAGTTCAAGCCAAAGAAATCACGGAGTCTCTCACTGAGGAAAGGAAAAGTGGCCGGATCTGTGGTCTTCAGTGTTGCCAACCAGGCCATTCCAACAGTCACAGAAGAACCAGTCAAGAGCCTTGGAAGATGGTATGATGATACGCTGAAAGACACACAAAGAGCAAAAGAAACCAAGCAGATGGCGGAGGAAGGCTTGGAGACCATTGACCAGTGTGGGCTCCCTGGCAAATACAAGGTCTGGTGTCTGCAGTTCATGCTGATACCAAAGCTCCTATGGCCTCTGATGATATACGACATCTGCACCAGCATAGTGGAGGCAATGGAAGCCAAAATCAACAAGTTCACAAGGAAATGGCTTGGTGTCCCACCCTGTCTGACTGACATAGCGCTGTACTGTCGCCAAGCAAAGCTGAAACTACCACTGAAATCCATCCTGGAGGAATACAAAGCAGGGAAGATCAGACTTCAAAGCATGCTGGAGGACTCAGGAGACAAGGTGGTAGAAGCAATCAAGCCCCAGCTGAAGACAGGCAGAAAATGGAAAGTTCAAGAGGTGATGGATTCTGCAAAAGAAAGTCTCAAGATCAGAGAAATAACAGGACACACACAGACCAACAGACAAGGACTGGGGGTGACCAAAACTGAATGGGGTCAAAGGCCAAAGGAAAAGCCAAAAGAGACATGATGATTCAGGAGATGAGAAAAGAAGAAGACCAAAAAAGACTCCAAAAAGCAGTCCAGCAGAGCCAGCAAGGGCAATGGACAACGTGGGAGAATGCACTCCAAAGAAGTCTCACTTGGAATGACATTTGGCACATGGCCCCTCTCAGGATCAGCTTCATTCTCAGATCTGCATATGACCTTCTGCCCTCAAATGCAAACCTGGTGAAGTGGGGGAAAACAGACGATCCTGCATGCCCCCTCTGCCATGAAAAACAAACAGTGGAGCATGTCCTAAGCTCATGTAAAGTAGCCCTGGCTCAAGGAAGGTACACATGGAGGCACAACCAAGTGCTCAAAGAGATTGTACAAGTAGTCTGGGCTAGTACCAACACCACAAAAGGGAAAATCAGGACTCCAAAAGCACCCGCAACATTCTTCACGGCAGGAGGCAGCAAATCATGGCCAAGAACAACAGTGCCACTCGAAACATGCAGGCAGAGTCTGCTGGATGGGGCAGATGACTGGGAGTGCACTGCAGACCTCCCAGAATGGAAGAGTCACCCAGAGATCATCAGCAAGAGTGGCATGAGACCAGACATAGTAGTCCACTCTAAGTCAACCAAGCAGCTGATCATGATCGAGCTCACGGTGCCATATGAGAACAGAATGGAGGCAGCTCAAATCTACAAGACTGAAAAGTATGCTGATCTGGCAAACAGCCTGAGGAGAGAAGGCTATCAGGTCAAAGTCCTCACTGCAGAAATTGGAGCTAGGGGGTTTGTAGGAACGTCTGCATACAGCCTCATGAAACAGCTCTCAGTTGCAGGGAAGGAAAAAACCAGAGCCCTGAAAGCAATGGCAGAAGCGGCAGAGAGGTGTTCAAGCTGGATCTGGTCAAGGAGGAACAAAAGTGAACTTCATAAGGCTTAATTTCCCTACAAATATCAGGTGTCCCTGTGGCTCAGTGGTTAAAGCGCGAGTCATTAAGTGGAAAATGAGCATGTCCAGAGGGTCATGGGTTCGAATCCCAGCCATGGCTCGTCCCAAGATGGGGAAAAGAAAAAAAAGGGGCAGCAGAGGGACATCCGGAGTCATGAACCGGGTGTGGCCCAACCCCCCTAGAGTGTCAGGAGATAAGGGCCGAAACACTTGCTTGAAGGGGGCTTCTCTTCTGAGGACTCTCTGCTGCCACGCTCTCCACGAGTTTCTTTCTACTGATGCATGGGTAAACCATTGACTTCCGGGAATAGGCCGGAGGACGTCCGGGAAAGACCGGAGGACACTGGGAAAGACCAGAACCAAGGGCTCTGTGGGCTGGCTCCCCACTTTGCCTTAAACATGTGGCTACTAAGAATAAAAGGAAAAGATGCTCCCAGGATTCACCGAAAGGGGGAGAGAATGATGAATCCATCGGTGCTCAACCAATCATGACTGCAAATCCCAAACGGACTATGAACATGGACCAAATGGAATATCCATGTGTCTGTGGAAAGCGTTTCGCTACTACCCGTGGCATGAAGATCCACAGAACAAAGATGGGATGTGTGAAGACTCAGCTGAATGAGCAGCAGCGCACTGCATCAGCAGATAAGACGTCGGAAGACCAAGGCCAGGATTTAAACCACAGTGCCAAGGACATCCACGCTGTTGGTTCGGATGAGGAATTTGCACAGGCCCTCGATGCCAGGCGCCTGAAACTCAACCTGCCACGAGCAAACGAAACTGAAGATTGGGAGAAACTGGATGCAAAAATCGTCCAAAGACTCGATGCACTGATAGGGAAAAGCACCCTGGAACACAAACTAGCCACATATGGGGACATTGTGTATGCCACATGTAGAGACGCCTATGGAGCAAAACTACCCAAAGAGAAAACACCTCCAAAGAAATCCAGACGCCAAGAAAAGATGGACAAGATCAGGGTCCAAAAGAAAAACCTCAAGATGCAAATGAAGACCGCACTGCCAGCTGAAAAACAAGGCTTGGAAAAACTGTGGAAAGACCTGAAAGAAAAACACAGCGCCCTCAGCAAAGCGGAATCTGCGAGGAAGAGGAAGAGCAAAAAGAAGAAGACACAAGAGCGCTTCTTCAGAGACCCCTTCCAGTTTGCCAGAACACTGTTTGAGCAGCCAAAATCTGGGACCCTAAGTGTGGACAAAGGAGTTCTTGAGCAGCATCTGAGGAAAACATACTCTGACCCACAGAGCAAAGCACCACTCGACATTCAAGGTCTGGTGTGGCCAACCAACCCTGAGGAACAGTTCAATGGCAAGCCTCCAACGTTGGCGGAAATCAAGAAGGTGGTCGAGAAAGCCAGAGCCAAATCATCACCAGGGCCAAACGGAATACCTTACCAGCTTTACAAGAAATGTCCCAAGGTGCTGGAGTGGCTCCACAGGCTGCTGCGATCGGCTTGGAGAAACCAGAAGATCAGCGGCCAGTGGATGACGGCAGATGGTGTGTACATCCCCAAAGAGCAAAACTCAAGTGACATCAGCCAGTTCAGGCCAATATCACTACTGAACGTCGAAGGGAAAATCTTCTTCTCTGTCATGGCAGCAAGGCTGACCAAGTACCTGATGGAAAACAAGTACTTGGATGTGTCAGTCCAGAAAGGTGGCATCCCAGGCGTGGCTGGCTGTGTAGAACACGCCACAATGATCTGGGACGCAATCCAAAAAGCAAAAACAGAAAAGAGAGACCTGGACGTAGTGTGGCTTGATCTGGCAAACGCATATGGATCTGTGCCCCATGAGATGATACAGTTGGCTCTTGAGATGTACCATGTGCCAAAGAACATCCGCGACATGCTCAAGAAGTACTTCAATGGCTTCTCAATGCGGTTCTCTACCAAGGAGTACACAACAGACTGGATCAACTTGGAAGTGGGTATTGCAATGGGCTGTGCCATTTCCCCAATACTGTTCGTGCTGGCAATGGAACTCATCTTGAAAGCAGCAACAAACAACGCGAGACAAACAGACCTTGGCGACGGATACAAGATGCCTCCTCTCAAGGCCTTCATGGATGACACTACAGTGATTTCATCCAGAGAAGACGAGACACGTCATGTGCTGGAGAGGCTGGACGACATAGTTGCCTCATCCAGAATGAAGTTCAAGCTAAAGAAATCACGGAGTCTCTCACTGAGGAAAGGAAAAGTGGCCGGATCTGTGGTCTTCAGTGTTGCCAACCAGGCCATTCCAACAGTCACAGAAGAACCAGTCAAGAGCCTTGGAAGATGGTATGATGATACGCTGAAAGACACACAAAGAGCAAAAGAAACCAAGCAGATGGCGGAGGAAGGCTTGGAGACCATTGACCAGTGTGGGCTCCCTGGCAAATACAAGGTCTGGTGTCTGCAGTTCATGCTGATACCAAAGCTCCTATGGCCTCTGATGATATACGACATCTGCACCAGCATAGTGGAGGCAATGGAAGCCAAAATCAACAAGTTCACAAGGAAATGGCTTGGTGTCCCACCCTGTCTGACTGACATAGCGCTGTACTGTCGCCAAGCAAAGCTGAAACTACCACTGAAATCCATCCTGGAGGAATACAAAGCAGGGAAGATCAGACTTCAAAGCATGCTGGAGGACTCAGGAGACAAGGTGGTAGAAGCAATCAAGCCCCAGCTGAAGACAGGCAGAAAATGGAAAGTTCAAGAGGTGATGGATTCTGCAAAAGAAAGTCTCAAGATCAGAGAAATAACAGGACACACACAGACCAACAGACAAGGACTGGGGGTGACCAAAACTGAATGGTGGTCAAAGGCCAAAGGAAAAGCCAAAAGAGACATGATGATTCAGGAGATGAGAAAAGAAGAAGACCAAAAAAGACTCCAAAAAGCAGTCCAGCAGAGCCAGCAAGGGCAATGGACAACGTGGGAGAATGCACTCCAAAGAAGTCTCACTTGGAATGACATTTGGCACATGGCCCCTCTCAGGATCAGCTTCATTCTCAGATCTGCATATGACCTTCTGCCCTCAAATGCAAACCTGGTGAAGTGGGGGAAAACAGACGATCCTGCATGCCCCCTCTGCCATGAAAAACAAACAGTGGAGCATGTCCTAAGCTCATGTAAAGTAGCCCTGGCTCAAGGAAGGTACACATGGAGGCACAACCAAGTGCTCAAAGAGATTGTACAAGTAGTCTGGGCTAGTACCAACACCACAAAAGGGAAAATCAGGACTCCAAAAGCACCCGCAACATTCTTCACGGCAGGAGGCAGCAAATCATGGCCAAGAACAACAGTGCCACTCGAAACATGCAGGCAGAGTCTGCTGGACTGGGGCAGATGACTGGGAGTGCACTGCAGACCTCCCAGAATGGAAGAGTCACCCAGAGATCATCAGCAAGAGTGGCATGAGACCAGACATAGTAGTCCACTCTAAGTCAACCAAGCAGCTGATCATGATCGAGCTCACGGTGCCATATGAGAACAGAATGGAGGCAGCTCAAATCTACAAGACTGAAAAGTATGCTGATCTGGCAAACAGCCTGAGGAGAGAAGGCTATCAGGTCAAAGTCCTCACTGCAGAAATTGGAGCTAGGGGGTTTGTAGGAACGTCTGCATACAGCCTCATGAAACAGCTCTCAGTTGCAGGGAAGGAAAAAACCAGAGCCCTGAAAGCAATGGCAGAAGCGGCAGAGAGGTGTTCAAGCTGGATCTGGTCAAGGAGGAACAAAAGTGAACTTCATAAGGCTTAATTTCCCTACAAATATCAGGTGTCCCTGTGGCTCAGTGGTTAAAGCGCGAGTCATTAAGTGGAAAATGAGCATGTCCAGAGGGTCATGGGTTCGAATCCCAGCCATGGCTCGTCCCAAGATGGGAAAAAAAAAAAAAGGGGCAGCAGAGGGACATCCGGAGTCATGAACCGGGTGTGGCCCAACCCCCCTAGAGTGTCAGGAGATAAGGGCCGATAACACTTGCTTGAAGGGGGCTTCTCTTCTGAGGACTCTCTGCTGCCACGCTCTCCACGAGTTTCTTTCTACTGATGCATGGGTAAACCATTGACTTCCGGGAATAGGCCGGAGGACGTCCGGGAAAGACCGGAGGACACTGGGAAAGACCAGAACCAAGGGCTCTGTGGGCTGGCTCCCCACTTTGCCTTAAACATGTGGCTACTAAGAATAAAAGGAAAAGATGCTCCCAGGATTCACCGAAAGGGGGAGAGAATGATGAATCCATCGGTGCTCAACCAATCATGACTGCAAATCCCAAACGGACTATGAACATGGACCAAATGGAATATCCATGTGTCTGTGGAAAAGCGTTTCGCTACTACCCGTGGCATGAAGATCCACAGAACAAAGATGGATGTGTGAAGACTCAGCTGAATGAGCAGCAGCGCACTGCATCAGCAGATAAGACGTCGGAAGACCAAGGCCAGGATTTAAACCACAGTGCCAAGGACATCCACGCTGTTGGTTCGGATGAGGAATTTGCACAGGCCCTCGATGCCAGGCGCCTGAAACTCAACCTGCCACGAGCAAACGAAACTGAAGATTGGGAGAAACTGGATGCAAAAATCGTCCAAAGACTCGATGCACTGATAGGGAAAAGCACCCTGGAACACAAACTAGCCACATATGGGGACATTGTGTATGCCACATGTAGAGACGCCTATGGAGCAAAACTACCCAAAGAGAAAACACCTCCAAAGAAATCCAGACGCCAAGAAAAGATGGACAAGGGATCAGGGTCCAAAAAAAAAAAACCTAAAGATGAAAAATGAAGACCGCACTCCCAGCTGAAAAAAAGGGGTTGGGAAAAAACTGGGGGAAAGGGGACCTGAAAGAAAAACACAGCCCCCTCAGCAAAGCGGAATTGCGAGGAAGAGGAAGAGCAAAAAAAAGAAGACAAAAGAGGCTTCTTCAGAGACCCCTTCCAGTTTGCCGGGAACACTGTTTGAGCAGCCAAAATCTGGGACCCTAAGTGTGGAAAAAGGGAAAGTTCTTGAGCAGCATCTGAGGAAAACATACTCTAAACCCACAGAGCAAAGCACCCTCGACATTCAAGGTCTGGTGGGGCCCAAACCCAAACCCCTGAGGAACAGTTCAATGGCAAGCCTCCAACGTTGGCGGAAATAAAGGGGTTTGGCGAAAAACCCAGACCCAAATTTCATCACCGGGGCCCAAAAACGGAATCCTTCCCAGCTTTACAAGAAAGGTCCCAAGGTGCTGGGTGGCTCCACAGGCTGCTGCGACCCGGCTTGGAGAAACCAGAAGATCAGCGGCCAGTGGATGGGGCAGATGGTGTGTACACCCCCAAAGAGCAAAACTCAAGTGACATCAGCCGGGTTCAGGCCAATATCACTACTGAACGTCAAAGGGGAAAAAATTTTTCTCTGTCAGGGGCAGCAAGGCTGCCCAAAAGTACCTGATGGAAAACAAGTACTTGGATGTGTCAGTCCAAAAAGGGGGGCATCCCAGGCGGGGGGCCCCTTGGCCGTGTTGGGGAAACCCCCCCAAAAAAAAAAACCCAAAAAAAGGGGGGTGGCTTTGGGGGATCTGGCAAACGAAAAGGGGGAAAATCGGGGGCCCCAAAATGAAAATGATATTTTTGGTTTCTTGAGTTTGTACCATGTCCCAAAAAAACCCCCGCGACATCCCCCAAGAAGTACTTCAAGGCTTTCAATGCGGTTCTCTTACCAAGGAGTACAAAAAAAAGATGGATCTTTTTGGGAAAAGGGGGGTTTTTTTAAAAAATTTTGCAATGGTTTTCCCCCAAATTTCCCCCCCCCCCCCCAAAACCCCCCCTTTTTTCCCCCCCCCCCAAAAAAAAGGCCCCCCCCCCCCCCCCCCAATTTTGGAAACCCCCCCAAAACCCCCCTTTTAAATACCAAAACCCCCAAAAACAAAAAAAAAAAAAGAAAAACCCCCAAAGGGCCCCCCCCCCCCCCCCCCCGGTTTTCCCCCGGGTGCCCCCCCCCCCCCCCCCCCCCCAAGGGCCCCCCCCAATGGAGGACCCCCCCCCCCCCCAAAAGGGGAATTTCCCCCAATCCAAAAAAAAAAGAAACCCCCAAACCCCCCATTGTGCTGGGAGGCTGGCGATTTGTTGCCTCACCCCAGATTGAAGTTCCCCCCAAAGGGGAAAATACGGGGGTCTTCATGGGAAAAAAAAAAGGGGCCCCGGATCTGTGGTCTTCAGTGTTGCCAAGGGGGCCCCATTCCAAAAAGTCACAGAAAAAACCAGTCAAGAGGGGGGGGGAATTTTTGGTTTTGATGTACGCTGAAAGCACAAAGAGAAAAGAAAAAAGCGGGGGGGCCCCGGGAAGAAGTTTGGGGCCCCCAAATTGACCAGGGGGGTTTTCCCTGGCAAATACAAGGTCTGGTGTCGGCAGTTCATGCTGCCCCCAAAGCTCCTAGGGCCTCGGGGGAAAATTTTACGACATCTGCCCCGCATAGTGGAGGCAAAGGGCCCCCAAAAAAATTAACAAGTTAAAAAGGGGAAAATGGCTGGTGCCCCCCCTTTTGGGGAACTGACAACCCCCTTTTTTTTGTCGCCCCCCCAAAGAAAAATTTTTCCACTGAAATCCATCCGGGGGGAAAATTTCCCCAACCCCCAGGGAAGATCAGCTTCAAAGCTTTCCCGGGGGGATTCAGGAAAAAAGGTGGTAGAAGAAATAAAGCCCCAGAAAAAGGGGACGGGGCAAAAAAGGGAAAATTTAAAAAAGGGGTTTTTTTCCAAAAAAAAGAAAGTCTCAAGATCAGAGAAAAAAACGGGAAAAACCCCCCCCCCCCCCAGCCCAAAAAAAAGGGGGAGGGGGGGCCCCCCAAAACTGAATGGTCCCCCAAAGGCCAAGGAAAAACCCAAAAAGGGGGAGGGGGTTTTTTTTCAGGGGGGGGGAAAAAAGAAAAACCCCCAAAAAAAAAGACTAAAAAAGCAGTCCAGCAAAACCCCGCAAGGGCAATGGACAACGTGGGGGAATGCACCCCCCAAAGAAGTTCATTTTGGGGAAAGACTTTTTCACATGGCCCCTCTCGGGGGTCAGTTTTTATTTCGGGGGTTTCAATGACCTTCTCCCCCTTTAAAGGGGAAACCTGGTGAAGGGGGGGGAAAAAGAGGGGTCCTGCTTTCCCCCCCCTGCCAAAAAAACAAACAGTGGGGAAATGTCAAAGGGGTAAAAAAAAGTAGCCCTGGCAAAAAGGGAAATTTTTCCCCATGGAGCAAAACCCCAAAAAAATGCTCAAAGAGATTGTACAGTAGTCTGGGCTAGTCCCCAACCCCCCAAAAAAAGGGAAAAAACAGGACCCCCAAAAAAAACCCCCCCAAAATTCTTCCCCCGGGAGGAGGCAGAAAAACCGGGGGCCCAAAAAAAAACAGTGCCATTTTGAAACTTGGGCCGGGGGTTGCTGGATGGGGCAAAAGGGGGGGAGTGCACTGGACCTCCCAAAAAGGAAAAAAGTCCCCCCGAGTCATCAGCAAAGAGGGGCCCCTGGGGGCCAGACTTTTGAAAACCCCCTCTAAATCAACCAAGCGGGGGAAAACATGACCCGGGGCTCAGGGGGTTTTAAAAAAGAACAGAATGGAGGCAGTAAAAACTACAAGACTAAAAAATTTGTGAATCTGGAAAAAAACCCTTTTAGGAGAGAAGGTTTTTCCCCGGTTTTAAAGCCCCACTCCCCAAATTGGAGCTAGGGGGTTTGTAGGAAGTTGCATACGGGGCCCCAGGGGAAAAAGCTTTCGGGGTTTGGGGGGAAGGGAAAAAAACCCCCCGCCCTGAAAGAAATTTGGGGAAGCCCGGCCAGAGAGGTTTTTTAAGCGGGGGTTGGTAAAGGGGGGAACAAAAGGACTTTATAAGGTTTAAAAATTTTCCCCACAAATATCGGGGGGCCCCCGTGGCTAGGGGTTAAAAACGCGAGTATTAAGTGGAAAAGGGGGCATGTCCAAGGGGCATGGGTTCGAACCCCCCCCATGGCTCGCCCCAAAAAAGGGGGGAAAAAAAAAGGGGGGGAGCAGAGGGACATCCGGAGTCATAAACCCCGGGTTTTTGGGGGCCCCAAACCCCCCCTTTTGGGTGTCAGGGGGTAAGGGCCGAAAAAAACTTGCCCCTTTTTGGGGGCTTCTCTTTGAGGACCCCTCTGCTGCCCCCCCTCTCCCCCGGTTTCTTTCTACTATTGGGAAATTTTTCCCCCCCGCCTTTTTCTTGGGGTAGCATTTTCTTAAAAAAAAAAAAGGGGAGAGGGGTCAAATTTTTTACTTTTTTCCCGGGGTCACTGAGGGAAACCCCAAAAAAAGGTTTTTTTAAAAATTCGGTATTGACCCGGGTTATATGTTTTTTGAGTTTCCTCCCCAATTTTGGGGTTTTGGGGGCCTCCCCCCAGACTTTAAAAATTTTGAAGGTCATTTTTTAAAACCCTTTATTTTTTTTTTCCCCCCCCCCCCTCAAGGGACATACTGTTAGGCGAATTAAACTTAAAACCCCCGCAGATGTGAATGCTTTTTTTCCCCTATTTTTTTAATCTAAGACATAAAAGGGGGGCTTTGTTTATAATTGAATATTTCTTGCAGTATTGCAACAAAAAACGCTCTGTAAGTTGCGGAATGGGCTCCCCGGGGGTTTTCCTTGCAATTTATTGTTTTTTGTAATTTTGTCCCTTGCGGAATTTTTTTTCCAAAAAATGGCCCCCACCCTTGTTTTCTTAAGAGGTTATCTTTAAATATTTTCTACTTTTCACCCCCAAAAAAATGTAGTTTGTTTTGCTCCCCTTTTTTTTATTTTCCCCTTTTTTTTTTTTTTTGGTGGACCCTTGGTTGGGGGTTTTTTTTTAAATCAACAAACTACCCCCGGTATTGCCCACCAGCCCCTTTTTTTTGGGGGTAGCATTCTTCTTAAAACCGAGAAGGGAGAGGAGTCCCCAAAATTTTTCCCTTTTTTCCCCCGGGCACTGAGGGAAAAAAACAGGTTTCGAAAAAACGGTATCTGAACCCGGGGGGTTTATGTTTTGAGTTTCCTCCCCCCCGGAGATGGTCTCCTCCCCGGAGACTATAAAGCTTGCTGAAAAAGGGGGTTTTTTTAAGCATTTATTTTATTTATCCCCATTCACCCCCCCAAGACATACTGTTAAATTAGGCAGAAATTTTTTACCACTGCAGATGTGGAATGTTATCTCCCCCCATTTTTTTCAATCTAAGAAAAAAAGAGGGGGGCTTTGTTTTTTAAAGGGGAAAAATTTTTTGAAATCATTGCAACAACAAGCTGCTCTGTAAGTTGTGGAATGGGGCCTTGGTACTTATCCTTGCAATTTATTAGTTTTTTGTAAAATTTTTTTTCCCCGCGGATTCATTTTTCCAAAAAAATGGGGGCCCCCAAAAAAATTTTTGGGGGTTTAAAAAGGGGTTTTTTTTATTTTTAAAATTTTTTTCTTTTCACAAGGGGAAAAAAAAGTTTGTTTTGCCCCCCCTTTTGATTTTCTTTTGCTTCTTAGGGGGGGCACCAAGGTTGGTTTTTTTTTAAAAATCAACAAAAAATACTATGGTTTAAAATTTTTCACCCGGGCCCTTTTTTTTGGGATAGCATTCTTTTTAAAACCGAGAAGGCCGAGGAGGGGGAAAATTTCCACTTTCCGTGGTCACTGAGGAGAAAACAATCAGGTTTCGAAATTAAAAAGGGGGCTGACCAGGAGTTATTTTTTACTGAGTTTCCTCCCCATTTTGGGGGGGGGCTCCTTCGGAGACTATAAGGGGGGTTTTCTGAAATCATTTTGAGAAGCAAATTTTTTTATTTTTTCCCCCCCCACCCACTCAAGCACTTACTGTTTGTTAGGCAGGGGAATTTTTTTTCCCCTGCAGATGGGAAAGCTTTCTCCCCCTTTTTTTTCCCCAAAAAAAAACATAAGAGCAAAAATTTTTTTTAATTGGGGAAAAATTTTTTGCGTCATTGCAACAAAAAAGCGGGTCTGTAAGTTGCTGGAAGGGGGCCCGGTACTTATCCCCTTTAATTTTTTTTTTATTGTTAAAATTTTTTTTCCCTTTGGGCCGGGGGGTTTTTTTTCCCAAAAACTGGCCCCCGCACTTGTGTCTTAAAAAGGTTATCTTTTAAATTTTCTACCTTTTCCAAGAAAAAAAGTTTGTTTTGCTCTTTCTGTTTTTTTTTTGCTTCTTTTTTTGGCACCATTTTGGTTTGGGGTTTTTTGAAAAAAAAAAAAAAACTATAGGGGATTGACACCAGCCTTTTTCTGGGATTTGCAAAATTTTTTTAAAAAAAAAAAGGCAGGGAAAAAAAAAAATTTCCACTTTCCGTGGTCACTGAGGAGGGGAAAAAAACAGGGGTTTTTTAAAAAAACGGTATCTGACCAGGAGTTTTTAAAGTTACTGAGTTTCCCCCCCATTGGAGATTTTGGGGGCCTCCTCGGAAAACCCCCAAGCTTGTGAAGGCTCATTTTGGAAGATTTTTTTTTTTTATCCCCCTTCCCCCCCTCAAGCACTACTGTTAGTTAGGCAGAATTATCTACCACTGAAGATGTGAATGCTTATCTCCCCCCATTTCTTCAAAACTAAGACAAAAAAGCAAGTTTGTTTATAATTGAATATTTCTTGCAGTCATTGCAAAAAAAAGCTGCCCCTGAATTTTTCGGGAAAAGGTGCCGGTACTTTCCTTGCAATTTATTAGTTTATTGAAATTTTTGCCCCCTTTCGGATTCATTCCAAGAACGGGGCCCCCAGCACTTTTTGTCTTAAGAGGTTACCCCTTTTTTATTTTCTATTTTCAAAAAAAAATGTAGTTTGTTTTGCTCTTTCTGTTTTTTTTTTGCTTTTTAGGTGGCACCATTGGTTGGTTTTTAAAAAAATAAACCCCAAAAATTTTCTAGGGTTTTTTGCCACCAGCCTTTTTCGGGGGGTAGCATTTTTTTTTAAAAAACCCAGAAGGCAGAGGAGTAAAATTTTCCCCTTTCCGCGGTCACTGGGGGAAAAAAAACAATAAAGGGGGTTTTGAAATATCGGTTTTTGACCAGGGGTTATTTTTTTTCTGATTTTTCCCCCCCTTTTTGGGGTTTTTGGGTTTTCCCCCCCAGAGACTATAAGCTTGCTGAAGGCCATTTTGAAAAAGATTTATTTTATTTTTCCCCATTCACCCACTCAAGCACCTTTTGTTGTTGGCGAATTATATCCCCCTGCAGATGTGAATGCTTTTTCCCCCCCCATTTCTTCAATCAAAAAAATAAGAGCAAGCTTTGTTTATTATTGAAATATTTATTATTTATTATATAAAATCTATTTTTTGTATATATTAGTGAAAAAAATAAGATTAATTTTTGGCACTTTTTCCCTATTTAAAAGAACTTAGATGTTGTTAAATGAAAAACTTTCGGAACCCCAAAAAATGCAAAGTACATTAATTATTTTTAAATATCCCCCAAAATATTTGGGGAAAATTAGAAAAAAAAATTTTTTCCTGACAAATAAAAGGGGACCCCGGGGGTTTTTTCCCTTTTTTGGGGGATGTGAGGGGTTTCCCCAAACCCAAAGAAAAGTTTTCCCCAAAAAAATTTTCCTTTTTCTTATTGCCCCTTTTAAAGTTAGAGGCATGTTGGGGGTTTTTTGCACATTTTGGGTTTTTGGGGTGTTTGCTTTTAGTTCCTTGTAGGCATTTTTCTTGTTTAGAAAATTTTTTTAACATGTCACAATCCCCTTCCTAATATTTGAAAAAAACCATTTTTATTTAAAATTTTAAAATTTTTTTTTTCCCCCTCTCTCTCTTTTTTCTCTCCCCTCTTTTCTCTTTCTCTCTCATTTCATGTCATTTCTCTGTCTCCCCCCCCCCCCCCTCTCTCTCATTTTATTTCATGTAAAAAACTCTGTCTCTCTCTCTCTCTCTCTCTCTCTTTTTTCTCTCCTTTTTCTCTCTCTCTTTCATTCCAAGGGGGGGATCGATGAAAAAAAGGTGAAACAAAGTCTGCCCCCCCGGGGTTTTAGTGGGGTGCTGTTTTTCTGCAGTGGGGGGGGTGGAAAAGGAATGGAAGGCAGTGAGTGGCATGGTGTTGTTAGGGCCTCGTTTCAGTGAAAAATGTGTCGGCAAAAAAAGGGGGGGGAAAAAACCAGTGGTTTTTGGCCGGACTTTTTAAACATGGTGATCCTGGGTTTGGGGGTTCGAATCTCCCCCGGGGCCCTTTTTTTTTACAGGGGGATTTTTCCCCCGGGTTTCCCCCGGTTCGGGGCTCCCTTTCCCAAAACCCCCCCTTCGAATGAGGGGCTTACATGGATTCCGGGGTGTGTGAACTCGCGCATAAACTTGCACACCGGGAAAAAAAAAAACCCCCCCCCAAAATTGCGGGGAAAAGGGGAAAGGGCCCGTGCGGTTTTTAAATGGGGAAAAAATAAAGGAAAATTGGGGAAAAAAAACCCTATTGAACGACATTTTACCCCGGGGGGGCACGGGGGAAAAAAAACCCCCAAAGAAGCGCCAGTGGCAGCTCTTTCCCTTTTTTGGGGGTACCCCGGTAGGCAGCCCGTGTGTAAAAACCAAAAAAAGATTGTAAAAAAGGGGGAGGGCTTGGGTTTTTTAACCCCCCCATAGGGGGTATATAAGTTACATGTTTTAAAAATAAAAATAAAAAAATGATAATAAAAAATCAAATGACGTGACAAAATGGGCTTGGTATGATGAAAAATCTCCCTCTGACAAACCCCACGCGGTAGATATTTGTCCAG